>DWQW01012786.1:0-10619 GCA_018249695.1 Heliconius erato demophoon | reverse complement strand
CGTTGAGTTCTGCCACTCAACACGCAATGCCTCCAGAAATCGGCAGAAAGTGGAGAACGGAGTGTCTTAACACTAGGTTCCCTCTGCCTACCCTGCTGTGTGCGGGATACAGCGTGAAGCTGATTTGTTTTTTTTTTATTATTTTTATGATTAACCTATACATTTTGTTTACGGTAAAGATCGTTACAAAGTTCAGCCATCCTATGAAAAGCTGAAAGTTTTTAACATAATCATTCTATATAAGTAATTCACGTTTTATCCCTAGCGAGGTAGCCAGAGAGAACGGAGCGCTAAATGCCACATTCTCCGCATTCTTCATTCACCTCGTCCACTGTCATCAATCTTTTCATGCATGACCTCCGGGAATCCTCATACCTTTTACATGACCTTACTTCAGTAACATCAATACGAAGAAATCCCTTCTTAGTATTCATCTTTCTTTCATTCTTCTTTTGTAATAATGCACTATATTTCGCCAAAGGGCAGCTTTGCTGACGTTTTTACATATATTTCATATAAGACTATATATATATATATACACACACATATATATATATATAGGTGCGTGATAAAATATAGTCAGATACATTCAGCAATTATCTGTATCTAAGTTATCTTTAGAGAGTATTTAGGCATAAAACGTAATTAATGTATGGAAACCAAGTGGTAAATTGCGAAATTCGAACTAGTAGATTAGTGATCAATTTCGTGTCCACTTGTAGTATCTGGTACTGCAAAGTCAATTACAATATAACAGTATACGACTCTAACAACCGTTATGTTCTGTAAGTATATAGCTGCAGCAGTCTAGAGTCTATATATATAAAATGGAAGAGTTTATTTGGTTGAACGCGCTTATCTCAGGAACTACTATTTCACATTTCATTTTGTGTTAATTAAGTCATTTATCGAAAATCACTATAGGCTATATTACATCATGGTACGACCAATGGGAGTGAAGTCTGGTAGGTTTGCTACTGCATGGTAGGCAGAGGGAACCTAGTGTTAAGATACTCCGTTCCCCACTTTCTGCCGAGTTCTGGAGACATTGCGTGTTGAGTGGCATAACTCAACGCGCCGCGCTTTGCCTCGACACCAGAGCGAAGAAATGGAAATATAAATTTAAGTAAATATTTCATCTCCTCGAGTGGGGATCGAACCCACATCCAGCCGATTTTACAGTCACACTTCGTGCCGCTGCGCCACGACTGGCCGGGAGTGATGTAACTATAAAAAAAGAGAGCTTGAGAGTTTTGTTGTTTTCCATATGGAAATTAACATTCCGTTTATAAAATAAATAATCATTTAGTTCAATCAAGTTAATAAACTGACAGCTTTACTCTTTTTCCCACATAGCAGAGTAGGTAGAGGGAACCTAATGTTAAGTAACTTTACTGCCCACTTTCCACCCAATTTCAAGATACTGTATGAATGGCGGAACTCAAAACATGATGTTTAAATCAATAAGTACTGATGTTCCCGATATTTAAACTACCTTGGACTCATAGATCCAGTTAATTCCTGCATATATTTACCTATACTGTAAAATAACTTAAAATTCAAGAAGTAGAAGCCCCAAATTTACATACGTATACACAGTCAAGCTAACCGGCTTACAGTATTATTATAGGTAAATAGCTACGAACCGAAAGTCCTAAATCAACAACTGCGTTGGATTCGCTTGGATCGAAGAAAATTCCCACCATTGTAAGTTTGCTAAGCCGATCAGCAGATTCCCAGGAATTTGGGGCGGGATTTTCACTTTTTTTTTCAAAGGAAAATACTTACCTTGAGGACAGTTTTTATTTTTTTTTAAAAGATTTGTGGTTTTAAAATATTATAAACTCTCTGTTCATGTTCAGTATTCAAAAACATAATATATTTAAATGTTTATTTATTTCAAAAATTATTGTTAAGATACCTTTTAATATAAAAACAGCAGTGTGATACCAGCATGATGTAAATTGTTTATAAAAAAAAACAAATAAATCAATTGTTTATAATATGTATAAATATCTAACCAATGTCTAAAATAGAGTTAAAAAAAGTAATATAATTAAGGAAAACCGTAAAAAATAATTAAATGATCTAGAACTTCATTTTTATAATAATTTTCTATTGATTGATACTTCATTCATTCGAGCGTTAATATAATGGAGTACTATGATTTAAACACTGTTTTGAAGGGCTCTTGGCAGGTAGGTGGACGGAACCTGAAAACGTAATGTAAAGACACTCTGTTCTCACTAAGACAGTGTTCTCCATTTGCTGCCGGAAGATTCTCAAAGCATTGCATATGCACATGATGCATTCATATGCATGAGCCCCTCACCATTATTATTTTAATATTTTAATTAAAATACAATTTAATGAAAATACATATTACATGTATGTAAAAGTAAAAGTTTTCTATTAAATTATATGTGAATGTAATAGAATAAAAGCAGATTAGAAAGTTTAGTTTTCATTATAGAAGATTTACAACTTAAAGTATATTTGGAGTTAACTTGGAAACTTTGGCCATTCCAGTGAACATATTAGGTTGTTATTAGAATATGTAGAAAGTAATGGAGTTAAATATTATTTTTAAATGGTTTAGTGATAGTCTCCTTTAGGTTTTATAATGTCTTATCTTATGTCACAAAGTGCGTCGTTGAGTTCCGCCACTCAGTACATAATGTCTCGAAAATTGGGCGGAAAGGGGGGAATGTATCTAAAAATAACTTTCCCCTGCCATGTACTATGCGGGTTTATGCGTGAAGTTAAAAAAAATCTTTAATAGCTAGATCAAATTTATGTTGAGAAGGGTCTTGAATTTGAATGACATGTATTGAAAAAACACAAAAATTACTAATGTTAAATTTTTTTTCTTAAACTGTTTAAGCATATCGGCAGTAGGCAAAGAAACCCGATTGAACGAAACTCAACACCGCGATTTCTCCGGCAGGAGTGGCGAAATAAAAATTACTACTCAAGTAAAACTTTGAGGCCAGTCGTAGCGCAGTGGCACAAAGTGTGACTGTAAAATCGACTGGTTGTGGGTTCGATCCCCACTCGAGAAGATGAAATATTTACTTACATTTATATTTCCATTTCTTCGCTCTGGTGTCGAGGACAAGCGCGGCGTTGAGTTCTGCCACTCAACACGCATTGCCTCCAGAATTCGGCAGAAAGTGGGAAACGGATTGTCTTAACACTAGGTTCCCTCTGCCTACCCTACAGCGTGAAGCTGATAAAAATATAATAAGTAAAACTCGAACCTGAACCCATCGCGTTTAAGAGTACATTCGGACGCCGTACATATAAGCATATGTATGTATTTAAAGCTGAAGATAGTTTCTAAACCTCTGAGTGACATTCGCAATTTATCATGGTAGAGCATAGATCGTTAACGTACACTCGTGACTGCACAAGATGTATGGCTGTAAAGAAATGTTTAACAAGGTACATATGTTACATATATTAAATGTGTTTCTGTAGGACGAGGAGTCGACGCGGTGGTTGTAGGTTCGATTCCTAGTCAAGGTTTAGATTATGTCAAAAATATTTTTATTTCCAGAGAGAGGGGCCAATGGCGCAGAGGCACAAAGTGTGACTGTAAAAGCGACTGGGTGTATGTTCGATCCCCTTGAGGAAATGAAATATTTATTTAAATTTATATTTCAATGTCTTCGCTCTGGTGTAAAGGTAAAGCGCGACGTTGAGTTCCGCCACTCAATACGCAATGCCTCCAGAATGCGAGAAAATGGGAAACAGAGTATCTTAACACTAGGCTCCCTCTGCCTACCCTGCTGGTGTGGGATATAACGTGAAGCTGATTTTTTTTATTTCTCCGCTCTGGTACACAAAAAGTAGGGTTGAATTCTGCCGCTCAACGTGTAATTTATCAATAATTGAACGCACAGTGGGAAACGAGATATCCTTACACTAGCTGCCCTCTAGCTATCCGGCGATGAAGAAGTATAAAGCTGTAAAAAAATCGTGACTAACAACGGTACAGCGTCTGTCTGTTGAAATAATTGCGTGTTCGATTCCCATTCAGGGAAATAAATTCTTTTCCGATCAAAAGATAAAAAACGACGTTGAACTAACCACTCATAACGCAATGCGTGGAAAGTGTAAAATGGTTCGTTCTCCCTCTACACCCTGCGATATGCGGGATACAGCGTGAAACTATAAAACAATATAAATAACCGGCTAGAAATTTATAAAATGGATTAGATACATACGTATGAATGTATATGTACAAAGGCTAAAGGCTACAACGATCTATTTTTCTATCACATCGCTTTACGCTGACAGCGTCGTGTCTAATGGATTGAGAGAGGCGTTCGCGCGGACCAATCTGCCTTTATACTCTTATAAGGTCTGTGTTATAAAATTTGAGCGTGTGGAATAAACTTGTAAATAGTAATTTTGATCATATTTTTTTTTGTTTTTGGTTTAGAAAATAATGTAGCGAAAATCTAAGATACTTCATTTTGTGTCAGAATTTAAGGCATGTGTGTATATTTTGCTTGCAACAACGAGCGAGGAATAAAAAAAAAACTCTCTTCATATAAATAGTACAGTAAAATCATCATCATCAATGGTCGTACAGGCGCCAGCGCTTCTCTATCCATCTCTATTTAGTGCCGCTCCACCATTTTATGCCTAGAGTCTTGAGGTCTTTAGTAACTCCATCAAGAAATCTAAGCTTGGTTTTACAGCTACTGTGTTTACCGAATTGGGATCGGGTTCGGCTCCAGTGGACGCTTGTGGTGGCTGTTAATGTCCATATTTATAGCCATATATAGATAGTCACACATCTATTGATAATCTATTTATTTCGATGACTTTTATAACATTAGAGCCTTTTTACAGGTCATGAAATTTATGATTATACCGAATCCGTTATATCACGTTACGTCACCGGCTTCACAAAGATTTTAATAATGTTTTAAAAAAAAGAAGAAGAAAGTGAAAAAAGAAGCTTCAATACTGTTTTCTCTTCAATACTGTTCTTCTTTTTGAGTAAAATGCTACAAATGATAAAAATATAATTTTTAGTAGTAGTTATTCTTTTTCTAGTTTGGCGCTGTATCCAGCACATAGCAAAAGTACGGTGGGCAGCAAAAATCCACCATATATATGTAATTCAACCACCTAACGCAGTTGAATTACATATATATTGTTATTAGGAAATTGGAAAACGGAAATATTTTGATGGGAAAGGAGTGTCTTAACACTACGTTTCTAGGTTTCATTTGTCTATCCTGCTATGTGCAGGATGCAGAGTGCAATTAAAAGAAAAAAAATATAGTCCACTATATATGTCTATTTTTTAATATTTAATTCCGCAACATCTCATCACCGGTACCGAGTCTACGTATTTAGTAAACACTAAAGTTGACAGGGCGTCCTCAATTTGAGTTTTATTCTTAGGCTGAAATTTGAAAACCTTTTACCTTGTAGACTACAGTCGTGTCTTTAACATTCTTAAAGATTTTGCTTAATTTTCTGAAATATGTAGGTACGATATATATAATATACAAAATAAATAGTGCAAAGGGAATAAATAATTTAAAATTAGTAAGTATTTGGAATATTTAAAAAGCAACGACTTTACACCTAAATATATAAATAATACTAAAAATTAACGCTTATAGACTAAGAGGTCACGGGATTTTTCATAACGATCAAGGATACGGGCAAGTTGACATTTCAATTAAAGCTTACAAGTGACCTGATTGTTACGTAAAAAAAAACAATATTTGTCAGTCAGTTGTCAGTTTCAGTACCAATTTGAATTCCGGGTTCCCTCATGTGTAACGAGTAGGTCTGCCTACTCTTAGTCGCTGAATGTAAGAGTTATAAAAGCATAAGCTTTCTTCACAAATTATACTTATATATAATTTGTAAAGAAAGCTTAAAAAACATCGAAAAATTGCATAATACGCGAGGTTTCCCAAGCGGACGCCAGGAGCTCTATTATGTGCCTATTTTTTTGTTTATATATGACAAACGAAGGTCATCAATTTATAATGTGGTGTTCTAAAAGAACAGCTCAAGTATAAGAATTAGGGATATTGTTCTTTAACAAAAATTGTTCAGCGAGATTTTTATTGGTTTATATATTAAACTCAGCGGTTGGCGGAAAGTGGGGAACGGAGTGTCTTAACACTAAGTATCTCACAAACAGCAGGGTAGGCAGAGTTAACCTAGTGTTAAGACACTCCGTTCCTCACTTTCCGCCGAATTTGGCGGCACTCCACGCCGTTCTTTTGCCTAATCACCAGAGTAGAGAAATGGAAATAAAAATTTAAATAAATATTTCATTTCCTCGAGTGGGGATCGAACCCACAACCGTCGCGTTACAGTCACACCCTTGTGCCCCTGGGCGACGACGGCCTCTATTATTTAATTTATATATTATTTAATTGTTTATGTATATTATTTCATTTTGCATCATATTTCTTAAAAAATTGAAATGATGTGTACAAACTTGCGTTTTCTCATCTGCAACAAGATGTAGTGTCTAATAGCAGTATATCAATCTCATGTATTGTATAATAGTTGTGCTGTAAACTGCTGTATACAGCATATTTTCATAGCATAATTTCTCTGGTTTTAAATTCCTCTACCTAATATGCAATGCCTCCAGAATTAGGGAAAAGTGGCGAGCGGAGTGTCTTAAGCATTATGTGTAGTAGTGGTGGTGGTGGTGAATAGATATTCAAATAAAGTTTCATTTATTGTAAATACACATTTGTATTTATTTTTCTCCCGCTTTATTCCACATAATGCTTAAAACACTCCGCTCTCCAGTTTTTAAATCAAAGAATTTAGTTTTTTTGTCGTATATATAAAAACAAATGCTGACTATGATGATATTATTTATTTTCAAGATCACATGGCGCCACATATTGCATGCAGGGCAGGTGGAGGGAACGTTGTGTAAAGAAAATATGTTCCCCATATCCTAACAAATTTACGAACCATTATTCGTCAGAGCAGGCAAATTAAAATTTAAATATAATCATGGCCCTGAGAAGGAATCGAATCCGATACCAGCCAGTAGCGTCAAACCAATATAAAATTAATTTAACACTTCAATATTTACTTAAGTTATATTTATATTTGAAAAACTATTCATTTTCATACTTAAACCTACTATCAGTATTTCATAACTTACTTAATAAATAAACATTTTCTTCATTAAGATCTATTACTAAATTAAATTTATTCATTCATTTATTTTTAGAAACAGCACCGCTAATTACAGGGGCGCAATGTCGCGGAAACCTGAGATAAGATAAAACAAATGTAATGAAAAGTAAAGACATTTTCTTATTATTAAATATTATATAATTATATATTTATTTAAAGACCGTCGTGGCACAGCGTGTTGCTAGAAACGTGACGGTTTGAGTTTGAATCCCAATTGGGGGAATGTAATATTTTTCTGTATTATATGCAGTTATGAGGCCAGTCGTAGCGCAAGACTCGAGGAAATTCAATATTTATTAAAATTTATTTCTTTTTCCATTTCTTCGCTCTGGTGTCGAAGTAAAAGGCGGTGTTGATTTCCGCTACTTAACACGCAATGCCTCCAGAATTTGGCGGACAATTGGTAACGGAGTGTCTTAACAGTAGGTTCCCTATGCATACGCTTTTGTCTGCGGGATACAGCGTGAAGCTAAAAAAAACTTGCAACGACAATTATTTATACAACGACATAACTCAAAGTAACGCATCACTCGGTCTTTCATTGCATTAAAATCTCATTCATTTATTCCATTTAGTATTTTATTAATTAATAGTATTTTTACCGACTGCTAAGGAAGGGTTATCTTTTTCGCGCGTATCTTGTATGTATGTATTATTTTGTATTAACTCATATCTCCAGAACCGCTGAACGGATTTACATAATTGAGGTATCGTTAGATTTGTATTAGCAGCCCAAGTATTCTTAGATAGGTGACGTTAAATAAAAACAATCATGGCGGCTGTGGGACGCCATTGAACTTGGTGAAAAAAAAAAACTTTTTTGTTTCGAATACCACAATATGGGAATCAAATTCAAGAGCTTACTACGAGAATTTCAAAAAGGTATATCATGATTATGATTACCACAATGAATTCTAACAAAAAAGTGAAAAATAAAAAAATATTTCTAAAAACAAAAACCCCGACTGCATAAAACTAAAAAGAAAATAAACAAATCCAATTGTTTATTAGGATTAACAGTCGGGACCTATAAGTGATTCTTTAATCAATAAAATCTTTACTAGGAACCCTGCATAATTTAAAGAGGCCCCGACTGTTAATCCTAATAAACTATTGGACTTGTTTATTTTCTTTTTAGTTAAAGCTTGTTACCAAAATTTATCGATTTCAAAATTTAAAAATCCTAGAATTTATTAGGGAATTACAGAGAATTTTCTAATGACAACTAAGAAAATAATACACGTGCACAAGTAAATATATAGCAACATTACATTTTACTCTTATTTAAGTAAGAAATAAAAAGAGCTTTACATTCTTCCCTGTTAATAGATAGATCAAAGTGGACAGAACCATCATCGATCAAATTATTAATTAATTCTCTATCGCCGATGCAAATTCTATGCTATTATTTACTTAGGAAATTCAGTCAGTGAACACATTGACGTAACTTATCTATAATAAAATAGATAAATTGAATATTTTCTATTAAATTATAGTAAGACTAGCGGCCCGCTCGCGGCTTCGCCCGCTTAAGCTACATGATTATTGATCTAATAAACAGAAATTACTTCTAATATGATTTTTTTACTACATTATCTTAATTTCAATAAGGACTTTTGATTGTTTTGAATTAAAAAATGCGACCAATATTGATATTCGATATTTATAAAAATATACATAACGCTAATTATTTCATATACGTATATATTTTTGTACCATTACGTTCTTTTGATCTGTTATGTACATCTCATAATAATTTTAAAACTCTGTTAAATGTGCTGATGTCAGTGAATAATTTAATTTACTCTTTCAGAAACAACCTTAAATGTTAAATTATTGATTTGAAGGATTCATAATATTTTTTGTAAAATAACTGTAATGATTGCATATTAACTCCTGTACAGTTTTTAAATTAGTTGCATATATTATTAGCTAAATGTACAATTGATAAATATGTAGTTGTTACAGAGTACACGTAGAAGGGCTGGTTGTAGGCATTTTTATATAGATTTATTTCAAATGAATGAACGAACTGAAAAATCTATGCATTTACTTAATATTTCTTTGAAGATCAAATCGGTCTTTATCTCTGTGTTGAATTAATTACGACTGAAACTTATCTGTTATTATTTATGAAGGTAACCTTCACTAACAATTCAATTTTGTTTACTTTATTGTTTGTACTCTGAACATTTCGAATGTCATTCTTTAGCCAGGAATCTTACCAGCGCGATTGCTATATAACATTCGCAGGCAAACTAATCCCATGAGTTCATTCAAATATACAAATGCCGGTATTTTTGTTTTAATAAAACAAACTTTAAATGTTAAGTTGAGTTAAAACAAAGCAATTGGTGAAAGTAAATCAATTCAGTACTTTCAGAGAAAAAAGTGGCCATACAAATAGACAGACAGACAGACAGACAGGAAATTAAAAAAATATATTTTTGCTTTCTATTATTCTTTTTAAGTATCCCTATATCCATTTCAGTCAAAAATACTAAATGTACAGACAAAATATTTTTACTGTTTTATTATATATAGAGAAGAGATAATAGAATAATGCTTGTAAATACTAGTTTACAGCAATGGTATAAGCCTCGATCTTCATTTCGGAAAATTATTATAACACGATGATTGTGGGTTCAACTTTCACTCGGATGAATAAATTATTTTATATATTTTTTCCTCGCTCTGGTAACGGAGTAAAGGTGCAGTGTTAAGTTTCGCAACTTAATAAAACTTAAAATAAACAAAATGCTTCAAAAATTCAGCAGAAAGTAGGGAAGTTAAACGATTTACAATTGCTTCAGGACGATGTAAACACATTTCGTTCCCTACTTTCCGCTGAATTTCTCGAGGCATTGCGTATTGAGTGGTGTAACTCAACATTGAGTTTTTTTGCCTCAGAGCATAAATTGAAAATATTAATAAATAATAATTCATTCTCCTGATTGGGGATCGAACCCTCAACCGACGCGTTACAATTACACCATTGTGACCTGCGCCACGATGGCGTTTGAATTAGATTTTTATTTAGTTTTCAATATAGCTACGCCTGAAATATGCCTAAGACTTCAAAATAACAATATGTATTCTCTATATGGCCATTTACCCTCCTACAAGTCCTCGCTAGGGTCTTAAGCGATTTAATAAATCGACACACCGTACTGGCAACGGTGCAGCTCCGTGTATGAATACGGCAATCTTTTTTTATTTTTATAGTGTTTATTTCGGAGTTCTATATTTTCTAGAAGGATATTATTTGAGAGTTATTTTTTTTATATAATATAACTTTTAGACTAAGAAGAGAAGAAAAATCTATGATTATATGTGAACGACTGTGAGAAGTGCAGAAACTTTTTGTGACTTTTGTTTAAATACGTACGTACGTATTTTAAAAGGCTCTA
>DWQW01012785.1:0-10619 GCA_018249695.1 Heliconius erato demophoon | reverse complement strand
CAGCATTCGATTCCACCTACATATTGTTAACCCATTTGCTGTTTACTTTCATTAAATGTTTTTGATCAAAATGGTAACAAAACATTTATTGTTAAATATTTTTTGGATTAACTAATTAATTGAGGCGAGTCGTGGCGTAGGGGCAAAAGCGTGTGACTGTCAGGTTGTGGGTTTGATTCCCAGCCGAGAAAATGAATTAATATTTTAATTTTCTAACTTTGGCAGCGGAAACAGAGTAACTATCAGTTAAAAATGAGATCCTTCATCTCATTTTAAGCATATTTAGTACAAAGAGAATAAATAATATTTAAACAAACCGTTCTAAACTTTGTTGAATTTTCTGATATTCACCGAAACGTAGAGTGGAAAAATGTAAATAATTTAAATAAGAAAAAACAAAATACGATATAACATGTAGAACAGGATAAACAAAGAAAAAACAAACATACATATTTATGTAAATAATAAACTACTTTACGAACCCAAAAATTTATTAAAACGCACACGTACATTCAGTAGGATTTCTATGATCACGTATAAGCGTAAAAGCAATCCTCTAGAGGCGGCCCGCGGGCAACTTGGATACCAGTATATGTAGATTTCAGTACAAAAAATACAAAAACTTATCATTCTATATTTTTGAGCAGATATTGCAGAGTAAGACTACTGTCGTCGTAGTTCAGTGGTGTAGTTCAGTGATGTAAGCGCGATGTTTGTGGGTGCGATTCCTATTTTGGGAATAAATTATCTTCTTACCTCTTACCACCACTCTTAACCTCATAACACAAAGCGAGGCGTTGACATTTCCGCCATTCAGCAAGTAATATCTAGAATATTTGGCGGAGAACAGGGAATGGTAATGATCCGGTCGAATCTGCCCACGCGTGTTGCCATTGCTGGCGACGTGACTCTACCACACGTACTTTAGTCGCCTCTTATGACACCACCAGTACCAGGATGATCCTATTCTAGGATTGATAGGCCGGGATCACACGGCACGAAAATTCGACGATTTCAACATTTTAGCTAGACGTCAGTCTAGTACGTCAGTTCGGTGATAAGTTAGGCTGTTTTTTTTTACTGTTTTTTGGTGTAATATGATTATTCGCAATTCATAAAATGTGATGCACATTAATATTTGACTTGATTTATTCTTTTCTTATTTTTCTTAGCTGTATGTTGTATCCCGCACTTTGCAGGGTCGGCAGATAACCTGGAAACCTGGTAGGTACTCTATTCCCATTGAAATTCCCTTTCCTCGCGTTACTTATACTTGTCTTTAAAGGATATAATATGTTTTAATAGACAAAGGAAAATTCAACTAGTATATATAAGAGAAATTAAAAAAAATTACTACAGCAGAATTTGTAACAGAACTCTACAAATGAACGATGTTTGAATTTTTAACATATATATGAATATTAGAAATGAAGTTAGTTACACTTTAGCATTAGTAAACCTTTTGAATGGCTAATGTACCTATGTACATATATCGAGAATATTGACCCACAACGAATAAGCAAATGAAATTATAAACATAGCTAAAATCAAAGCCTCTATTATGCGACTTTATAATAAATTAAAAGGTATTTATATGTTTTTTTTACTATCTAGTATTGAAGTCGTCGTGGCGCAGAGGCACAAACGTACGGCTGTTAACGCGATAAGTTGGGGATTCGATTCCTAGATATGGAAAAAAATATTCTTTTAATTCCTCAGCTGGTAACCAGTAAGCGAAATGTTGAGTTCATCCTCTCACATTGAGTTCATCAAAGAAGTGTCTTAACACCAGATTCATAACCCACAACCCCCCCCTGATTACCGTACTTAGGGCATTCCCCTGCGATCGTCAACCCTTCACGAGCTACCATCAAAGGTTGTACTTTTTCTTCACGGGCGAGCTACTCTAGCCCCTCCCCTCCCGGTGACGCTGTCAACACCAGTCCAGGTCAACAACAATAAAGCCAAGTCCAAAAAAAACCTAGATTCCTAGGTTACCAACTGCCTACGCTGCTCTATATGGGATATAGTGTGATATTAAAATAATATGATAAAAGGCACATTTCTCCGCTCTGGCCGAATTCGAGACACCACACGTTTAATAGCAGAACCCTACATGAAATCCAAACAATGTGTAACACTCCAAATTTCACATATTGACTGCTATTAATAATTTACTTAACAATATGACTAGGCATGAAATCTTACTATTTTTCACAATAAAAACATTTTATTATATCTATTCTAATTTATCGAAACAACGACCTATTTACAAATCATATCACTCCATTTTATAAAAAACCACACTTTTTACGAAAAAAAAGTAGTAGCTTCGCTTTTTTCTGTAGACGCAGCAAACCTATTTCAGAGTTTCCGCTCTCCACATTCCACCTAATTTTCGAAACGTTGCTAATTGAATGACAGAACTAAACACTAGAGCTGTGAAATAAAAAACAAACAAACAATAATTCCCCCGAACATAAATCGAACTCACAACCGTCGAAATAACAGTTAAATACTTAGCAAAAAAATACGAAAAAATATATATAATCCCGCGAACGTTAACCCTCTATGTGGCAACCTCATTATTTATAAACGCCGTTATGGCTTCAAAATTTCTTACGCCTGTATTATTTAATCTGCTTTTCCATTAGGGGTTTTGCGAAATGACACGATTTATATTCAATGCGTGGGTCGTCCGCGAATATGACTTTATGGAGGATGAGGGCGGCGATCAAAAATTAAAATATTTTCACCTATGGCTTAGGTGATGCTGTATGCTAATCTCGGTTGTGGATTCAAATATTAAATAATTATTTGTGGGAATAGTTGTATTTATAGAGATTTTTTTTATCCAGACTAAAATAGACCTTATGTAATATGCGTATGTGCGACTTGGATGTGTGTGTGTTTGTTTTGTTTTGTGTGTGTGTATTTGTGTGAGCGTTTGTGTGTATATGCTATCCACACAAGATGATTTCTTTTATTCACCTTATAATGGATTTTTTGCTTTCGTTATGGTTTTTAATGCGATATAGATATGTTTATATTCATATCTTACTATATTATAATTGATCCAATCGTTTATCGATTTCAAAGACCCACCTTGATCCTTGAAAAATAGTGAATGAACTAATTTATTATATTAATAATACTTCTCGTATAACTTGTTACATTAGAAAAAATATTAATAAAATGTGGCTGGCTTCAAATATTATTTATTTTCAGATTACCTTTAACTTTAAAACTAAGCCAAGGTATTTAATAAAGAAAATGGGAATTTAAGAATTGTCTGTCTAAAGAATAGAAATACTTATTCTATACTAATATCACATACCTAGCCAATGTATTTGTTTGAAGATAATCTCACAAACTACAGCCCAGTTCCTTCTAAATCCGTTCAGTAGCTTTTGCATAAAAGTGGAACAAACATCCATCTTCCCAAAGTTTAATTTTAATAATATTAAACATTAGTAGGATAATCCAGTTAATTAAGTAAACCATCAAAATGCTTTATATTCAGCCCAGACTCGACGATACAACCCACGCCTAACGTCTAATCAATACCTCGAAAGGCTCGAACACTGTGACCACAGAACGCTATCTACTACGTATCTAAAGAACGAATGAAGTATGGAAATTTGGCCACTTTGCTTTCAGAGATGTGGCAGTTGCCTTTGAAATATTTATTTTAGTAGTAAAGGTACGGTGGCGCAATGGTACAAGTTTGTGCCTGTTAACCGGTGGTTGTGGCTTCGATTCCCACTCGACGGAAATGAAATGTATATTATCGTAGGCTCGCTCTACCTCTCTGACCTAAATGTCAAATTTAATCTTTCAGTAGGTACTTCCGTATGTGAGTTGTCTGACGGTCACAAATATTATTTAGATGAAGAGGCCATCTTAGCACAATGAGGAAGTGTTTAACTGTACACGTGATGATTGAGTTCGATTCCAACTCGGCGCAATTTAGCTAAGACATAACGAGACGACGACCTTACTTAAATAAAGGATTATATTTAAAAAAAAATATTTCCATTTCAAATCGGTTCACCTTTTCAAATTGTTTTAGAATCTTGTGGTAAAAAGTCGATACAAAAAAAAGGCCTACCTAACTTTTATTCACATACGCTTACGATGATACAGTCATTACTCGAAATCGTTTTATACTTAAAATAAAATTACACTCAGTTGTTACGAGAGTACGCGGGTGGAATATAAAATAGTGTTTAATTTTACCTGTACATTAAGTCGTAAGGTGAAATTACCTCATACAGCCTATACAGGTAAATTTACGATGTTATTTTTTTGTTTCTGCCTAAGAATAGCAAAGAGAGTTTAAATGAACTAATATATATTCTTTTCACGCTTTTTCCCGTAGAGCGGGATAAGTAGAGAGATTTAACGTTATATACTTCGTTTTCCGCTTTGCACTTCAATTCAGGAGATACCGTGTTGAGAGGCGGATCACAACCCCGCATTATAGGTATACCTATTTAAAAATAATCAGCTTCACGCTGTACCCCGCACACAGCAGGGTAGGCAGAGGGAATCTAGTGTTAAGACACTGCGTTCCCCACTTTCTGCCGAATTCTGGAGGCATTGTGTGTTGAGTGGCAGAACTCAACGCCGCGCTTAACCTCGACACCAGAACGAAGAAATGGAAATATAAATTTAAGTAAATATTTCATCTCCTCGAGTAGGGACCGAACCCACAACCAGTCGGTTTTACAGTCACACCTCATGCCACAGCGCCACGACTGGCCTCAATTATTAATCAATTAATAAAATATGTAAAAATATCTTAATTATATTATTTTTAACATTCACAAAAAATATATATAAAAATTTTATAATAAACAAAAGTATCCCAATTTTACTACAGCACTACAGTATATCTAAAAGAGAATGATCATGAAAATAAAAGCGCAACCGACACTGCAATAAAAAGGCTGATATAATTCAATCAATCGAAATAACCCACAAAAAAAGGAAACACGGCTTAAATCGACGCACTCTATAATAAAATGTGAATTTTATTCGCGATATCCAATCATTTAAATTGTTTACTTGATACTATGAATCATCCTGGCCGATAAATCTGACAAAAATCTATACAAATTTTAAGGCAGGTGCATCAAAACATAAATTTTATATATTATTTTATTTTATTAATAGCGAGGCCAGTGAGGGGCACAAGCGCGCAACTGTAAACGCGGTAGGTTATGGATTCGATTCCCGCTCGTGGAAGTAAAATATTTAATATTTTGATTTTCCTCGCTCTAGGAACCAAGCACAGTACTGTAGTATTCGCTGGAAGTGTCCCCTAATTATATGCGGGATACAGCGTGAAGCAAAAAATATATAATTATTCAATTTCATTAAAAAACCACAGGGTAGTGGGACGTAGTGTTAGAATGTAATCCCATTTTTCACTCAATAGAGTTATATTGAAATTGTTTTAATTTTAACGCTTTAGTATCTATAGTTTAGTATAGTAAATCGCGGCGTTAAGTTTCGGTATTTGACATGCAATGTTGTGAGAATTAGGCGGAAAGTAGTTAACGGAGTCTCTTAACACTACGCAATCTCAATACATTCTGTTACATTCGGGAAAAAAACTATAGAAAATAAAAAATAAACATTTTTAAGGTTTCATACCTTTTAAGAAAAAAAGGAACCCTTATAAGATCACTTTGTTGTCGTCAGTCTATCTGTCAAGAGCCTTTATCTCAGGAACGCTTGAAAATCATCGAGTTGAAATTCAAACCATATACTCAGATCGATGGCCCCATAATTTCCTATAAAAAATATTTCTACATTTCCCTAACATAAAGATATGGCTGTTTATATCGCAAAAAACGTCTATTTCGACATCATAAAGGGAAATGGTTGTCTTAGAATTTGAAATTTGCCAGTTAGCATTTACAGACTGCTAATTCAGGAAAAAAAAATAAAAACTATACATTTGGGGTTAAATCCTATATAACAATAGCTTTAAAGGGGGGGCAAAATTTAGTATTAAAGCCACTAGTTCAAGTGAGGTATCAGATGAAAGGGTTCTGACTAATATCAGCTTGAGTTTTAGAAAAAACTCGAGAACTCCAATTTTTGTACGGGACCATCGGTGCCTCCACTAGCTCGACTAGCATAGACTTGTCCGGTTTTTTTTATAGCAGGGAAAACATAGGGAACCTAGTGTAAGACACTATACGAATAAGTGTAAGTTATTATCTACACATCGCTTTATTTTCGAGACATTGTGTATTGAGTAATGTGTTACTATAGTGAGAAAATGACAATAATGAATAATATAACAGAAATATTAAAAAAAATATGTCACACAGATTTACGTAAATCCATCAAAACAAGTTTGGAATTATATCAATTTTATAACCAACACATTCCCATACATTGTCCACAATAATAAAAACTAATAGAACAGTTACAATTAATTGGAATACAAAACGAGTGTACAAATCGTTTCAATTTAATGATTCTATGTTATAACTTGAATAATTAATAAAAAAAACATTTTAAAAAAAAATTACATGTTCGTCCAATAGTTTTGAGGCCGTCGGTGTCGTGGTACAGCGGCACAGCTTATGGCTGTACAGGCTGTAGGTTCGTTTTGCAATTGGGGAATTAAGAATTATTTTATATTCTAATTTTCTCGCTTTGATAACAAGACAAAACGTGGCGTTGAGTTTTGACACTCATAACAAAATGTTTAGAGTGTCTTAATACTAGTTACACGTATATGACAGGTTACCTCTGACCACTATGCTATAAGCGGGGTACAGCGTGAAGCTTAAATAAAATTATATGTTTATTTTACACTATATATTTAAGTGATAATATTTTTCAAATAGTATATATTTATTACCATTTTTGTCTTTGTTATATATATGGTAGAAATGATGGTCAAACACTTACCCCAGGTAACGTCCGTTTTTCATGGAGGGCTGATTGTGCGCTTGAGGCACTTTCTGGATTGAAATAGGTCAGGAAAGCACACCCTGTAACAAATATATTAAATTTAGTATGTTTTGTTGTCTTAATTTTGTAAAATTTATTTTTCAGTTATGGATGTCCTCCATATTTGGAGAATAAGTAGAAACTTTTTTTAATATAGTTACCAATATTAGGAAGGAGAAGTAAATAATTCTGTATCCAAGAAAAGGAATAGAGGCCAGCCAGGTGGACGTCTGACCAGTCTCCTTTTTTGTAAGGACGAAGGTAGTTGATTCGATTCCCACTTGTAAATGGTGTAAATTAATTTTATCTTCTCGCTTTGGTAACATGCTTCACCATTCAATGTTACACACGCAATGTTTCAACGCACGCAAGAAAGTGGGGAACAGAGTGTCTTAGCTATATGTTATATGTCTTAAGATTTTGGCGAAAAGTGTCTTAATACTAGGTTCCTAGGTTCCTTCTGCCTACATCGGTTTGTTATATTATAAAGAATAATATATAAAAACTCCTTAAAGCTAGGTAGAGTTACTAATACATCAAATTTCAAATTCATCAAACCAAATCGTCAAATTTCTAAATTTCCGTTATGAAAACTAAGTGATTTTTAGAAAAATAGCTTTCAGAACAAATATATTCATATAACGTCTAACGGTGAATAGCGGCCATCTTGTTTTACATACATTCATTTCCTGTTTCTGCCCATTTCCGTTCACTGAACTGTAGTACTATTTTTTATAGCATTCTTATTAAGTGTTTTACATTATTTTTTAAAGCCATAATGAAACAGTTGTTATATATTAGATTTATGGATTGATTGATTTATATTTATTAAAAAAAACAATTCATTTTCGACTTTCCGAAATTGAGTTTCAATGAAGCCAGTCGTGGCGCAGCGGCACGAGGTGCGACTATAAAACCGACTGGTTGTGGGTTCCATCCCCACTCGAGGAGATGAAAAATTTACTTTAATTTATATTTCCATTTCTTCGCTCTGGTGTCGAGATTAAGTGCGGCGTTGAGTTCTGCCACTCAACACGCAATGCCTCCAGAATACGGAGAAAGTGGGAAACGGAGTGTCTTAACACTACGTTCCCTCTGCCTACCCTGCTGTGTGCGGGATACAGCGTGAAGCTAAAAAAAAGTAAACTACACCAATTAAAATAGTAAAATCGATTATGATAGATTTGTTTTAGCTTTATGAAATAGTTATAAAAAGTGCAGCGTTGAGTTCCATTAATCAATAAGCAATTTCTCGAATTCGAGCTGAAAATGGAAAAGGGAACTAAATTCTCTATGCTTGTCATAATGGTGGTGATGTTCATAGGAACATTATCCAGAGCCTAGCTGTTGTAATTTGTATTGCATGGCAAGATAGTTCCTGTAAGATTTATTAACAAAGCTACGCTGTGTAAAAAAAAATCAAAAATTAATTTAATATATAAAACTTTAAGAAAATTTAAGCGACAATACCAGATAGGTTATAAATTTTACTTGTCTGTATATGTATGTATATATTTGCATGTCTGTCTGTAGTATCATAGCTCATAGGAAAATGACCACATAATATTTATCAACGGTTATTCCTTATGGGTAAGACAAGTAAAGCCTCAAAAATATTTGCTTTGTTTTGATTCAGCTGATTTTAATTATGTCTAGACTATTTTCTTGCGCAGAACTACAACACTAATGCAAATAAAATTAAAAAAACATTCAACAATATATTGAAAATTAAATATTTTATATATATAAATATATACATTCTACAAACAAGTATATGCATATAATATAAGTAATTAGAGAACAGCACTAAAATACAAAGCTAAATCATCCGAAGCGGCGCGGCGTAGGTACTCGAGTTAATTGTTTCATCCACTTGGACATGGATTACGTTCACTGGCTTCGAAACGAGCGGTCGCGAGCTGTATTTTAAACTAGGATCGTTATCTTTGCTGTTTCCTGCGAAAGGGCTTCTTTTTTCTGGGTTTTTTTTCTTTTCTTTTTATTGTGTTTGAAATATATTATGTTTGTGTGTGTGTGTGTGTACGTTAGTAATGTTATCTGTTTTATATATTATAATTTGAGTTTTTTATTTATTTTTATAGCTTAACGCTGTATCTCGTCTAAAGGATGGTATGCCGAAGGGAGTGTTCGAAACATTTCTCAATTTGTCGTTGCATGTTAAAATTCAATACTGAGCTTCTTTACCAGAACGAGGACAAAGAAAAACAGGAAACTCCACAAACAGACAGACACAAAATTTCATATAATAAATCCGTTTGCTTAGTCACATTGACTGACTGACTCTTATAAGAAGTGAACACTCTAAAGAGATGGACCCTTTTTCCGTTAATATTACTATTATAAATCCAAAAGAGTAAGCACAACACATACTATAACCCAATTGATAATAATGAGAATCGATGACTATGTTATAACCAAGTTACTATTAAACTTAGTCTGAAATACAAAATGTGATATCCTTTTAAAAAATTAAACTTAATCGCATGCGAACGAAATAAAACCAATAAAAAACATTCCCTGATGTCTGGAATCTAATTGATTTATTTCGTATTCAGTGGAAGAGACAGAAAGAACTTAGTGAAAGTTTACTTTTCCCATTCCCTCAAAATAGAAAATAAAGTAACATTTTTATATATAATAATTTCACAATTTGAAAAGAAAAATACTGTTTTAGATAACATATGAAAAATTTTACGTAACGTAAGTAAATTCGGACACACTCTTTTCGACGGTTTCCAAGCCACGCTTCTCATACTACCACCACACCCACCACCATACTATAACACCACACAATACCAACACAATTATCAATACAAAAACAAAACCCACCACAGATAATCGGAATTCCCAAACCGAAACAGACGTACCATACCATAAACAGAACACACCGAATAATCCGACAACCGGTTCTAAATGCCATCAGTAAATGCGTCGAAATAAGCACAATAGCTGCAAATAGCATTACAGGCAGCAGTAATTCACGTGGTCGTGGTCGAATTTGCATCGACGCTGGCACCACTGACCACTAATTAGGCGGCAAGTTTTATTTCCTGCTGTTATCTAAGCTGTTGTAATCTGGTGCCACGCCTATACGCCAGGAAGTACAGTGGCTGCTATCGCTACACGCTAAAGCTTCTCGTTTTATTTTAAATTGTGGTGTAGGCTTATTGGTGATTTTGTTTTAGTTTTGTAGTTTAAATATATGAATTGGAGCAAGAGTGGAATGATGGTTGTGTATTCGATGGCCTTTGGGGGAATTATTTTCTTTTTCACGCTCTGGATAAATAGAGTACGGCGTTTATGTAATATGTGAAATTTGGGTGGTCAATGGAAAAAAGAGTGTCTTGGGACTTGCTGTGCTCTCTGCCTACCCTTACTATATGGGGGATATAGTGTGAAGCTGAAAGGAAGAATAAATTCATTTATTCCTAGCAACATATTATTACTCAATATTACTAACGTAATACAGAATTTGTTTTTTTTTTGGTGTTACTAACTCAGAAACGAACGTACAACCACCAATAAAACTCAAAATGCTTCCCAACTGCGCTACCAAGGCGTTAAATCATACAAGTCGCTAATAAGAACTCCGTCTGAGCTCCCCTCGAAACCATTGAAAA
>DWQW01012784.1:0-10619 GCA_018249695.1 Heliconius erato demophoon | reverse complement strand
GGCGTGAGTGTTCGTTGGCAACAGATGATAAAGACTAAATGAATAAACTATGCTTTAAGTTTTATATTTCCTGATGTAATTATTTTAAAATATATATATTATAAAAGATTTCATATATACACACCAACGTTATAAGATTTTGAAGCTCCTGTTTTTTTTTAAAAATAACGTCTTTAATTACATTTAAAAATAATATACTCAAACAATAAAGAAAGACGTTTGAGGTAAGTCGTGGCAGGACACAATCATACTAGACTGTAAACGGGACAGATTGTGAGTACGATTCCCAGTCCAAGAAATTCAATACTTCATCGCTCCGGAAACGAGGCAAAGCACGGTGTTTAGTTCTGCCACTGAACGCAACGCAACGCCTCCAGAATTCGGTGGAATGTGTGAGACGGTGCTTAAATCACATTCTACCTAGAGTTAAGACACTCCGTTCGAGTGTCTTAACTCTAAGTTCCCAGGTTCCAGGGGTAGGCAGAAGCCTACAGCCTACAGAGTGCGAGATACAGCGTCGAACAAGTCGTGCTCGCTCACCGACGGTTCCGTACAAAAATTGGAAGCTCGAGGCTTCCAATTTTTGTAATTCAAGTTAGCTTAGCCAGAGCTCTTTTATCTGATACCTCACTTGAACTAGCGGCTTTAATACCAAATTTTTCCCTCATTTTGAGGCTATTATTTTTAGGATTTAACCACAAATGTATATTTTTGAGATTTTTTCCTGAACTAGTAGTCCCTGTAGATGGTAGGTGCCAAATTTAATAATTCTAGATCAACCGGAAGTGCTCTATGAATTTTTATTCCCATTACAGTGTCAAAATATGTTTTTTTGCATATAAACGGCTATATCTTTAACAATTTTTTTTATTATTTTTTTTAACATGTTATTCCACATTTGTGAAAGAAAAATACTTATTTACAAAACGCATAAAAATATTAACGTAGCGGGACTCGAACCCACCTCCTGGACACCGACCAGGACCAGGACAGTATATGTAGAAATACGGCTTTTTCTGGAAATCAAGGGACCTTAGATCTGAGTATATGGTTTAAATTTCAACTCGATATCTCCAATGTTCCTGCCATAAAGGCTCTTGACAGACACACAGACGGACAACAAAGTGATTTTATAGGGGTTCCTTAACTTAACTTAGCTTCACGCTTTATCTCTAGCGGGGTAATCAGAGAGAACGGAGCGCCAAACGCTACAGTATCTACATACCTCTTTCGCCTTTCGCCTCGTCTACTGTCATCAACCTCTTCATATATGTCCTCCGGGAGGTCCTCATGCTTTTTACGTGACCTTCCTCCAGTATCTTTAATACTGTGTTTTCAAAAGTCAACTGTGATTTTCCCCCAACCTCTCTTACTACTCACTTTTCCATTATAAATCTTTTTTGCCATCCTTTCATCAGACATTCGTTTGACGTGCCCAAACCAGCTATGTACTTTCTTCTTGATTCTCACCGTGACATCCTCGCTAGTACCTGTCATTCATTGCGGATTCAATCAGCTACACTGTCTCTGCATATCCTTCGAAAAGATCGCATCTCCACAGCATTCATTTTTCTTTCATTCTTCTTCTGTAATACCTACATTTCGCTCGGTATTACAGAAGAAGAATATATAGAATATAAGGGATCCCTTTTTCCTTAAAAGGTACGGAACCATAAAAAGATGTAAATGGTTTCAAATTTGTAAATAATAAAATATATATCTACATTCATAATAATCGTAAAATTATTCTAAGCTACTTACATGTAAACATGCCTAAATAAATAATGTAAAACAAAAACTCTGCAATAATAAAATTTGTATATTACATTTTTATAGCCAAATATCAAAATCAAGTGTACAATAACAACATTTTTATATTTAGAACCAGGCAACTAAACGTAACCTATATATCATATTATTGTCCTATTATATACGTATAATAAAAAAAAACATTTCAATTTTCTATTTTATATTACTAGTATAATTTCTATTTTATAATGTGCTTATTTAGAAAAGTGTGGAATAACACTTTAAAAATGTACTATTTTATTTATTTGAAGGTATCGCTATAACAATGTTAAAACTATTCTGTTAAGAAATTTCTATGTAAGCTCGAAAGATTAACTTTTGGTTGTCAAAATATTATAACAAACATGTCGCGAACTAAAAAGTTCATGTCAGAAAATGTTTTCAAAAGAACGAGGACATTTTTGTAGTTTTGCTACTTATTCGAATGTGAACATTTTACTATACGAGTATACTCAAGCAATGTACACTTTAAATTTTATTAAAATAATATTGTAATATGATATATTGCAATTGTTATATATTAAAATAATATATTTATTAACATATAAATTTATATGAATAATATCTTATGAATATAAAAATGAGTCGTCCGCCATTATCAGACGCTTCATACTGCACAATATGACAGCGTAGTCAGAAAGAATGTAGTGCCAAGACACTCTCCACTTTCCGAGAGAATTTGAGATATTGAAGTTTGAGCAGCAGAAGTCAATGTCCAGTTATGTCTTACTCGTGTACATCGAACTCACAATTATACATACTTACAGGTAGACTGCCTGACGGCTGCCTCACTGCACCACAACAGCCTCGACTTTATTAACTAGATATCAAGACGAATGAAAAATACACGTTTCTATATTATAAATACTACAATTTTTATTCTCTATATACCAAACTGGTGTAGTTTCTATAAGTTAATTTTAAAATGTATATTTTTTTTTTTCAAAATATTGTATTACGTTATATACAACACATAACTTATTGCATACTTTGCAGCTTTTTATTATTGCTGATATCATCACAATCACAAAATGGATTGTATAGATAATAAATATGATATTATATCTTTTATGAAGTTTTCAAGCTCGACAAGTGTTAACTCAGCACACAAGAGAAAACGTGATTTCGCCTTTGTCGGTTTCATTAACTTGCAAAGTTACTTATAAGATATCATCTTATATTACACACATTTCTTCTGAAACTTTTGCTCTAAGTATAAGTAAAACTTATAAATTTATTGATATTTATACGTTATAAAGAATGAACACCATGTATACGTACGTCATTTTTGTTAATACGACAGGTACATAAATAAAAGGCCAGTCGTGGTGAATGAAATATTTATTTACATTTATATTTTCATTTCTTCGCTCTGGTGTCGAGACAAAGCGCGGCGTTGAGTTGCGCCGCCCAACACGCAATGCCTTCAGAATTCGGCGGAAGTTGGGTAACGCAGTGCCTTAACACTGAACCCCTCTGCCTATTCTACTTTTTGCAGGAAATAGCGTCAAACTAAAAAAAAATACATAATTATTATAAATAACCAAAAAGTATAAAATATATCTAAGCAAGTTCGTGTATCGTAGACGAGATAGCGGCAACAAATTGCGGCGTAAGATAAAAAAGGTCGGTCCGTCATTTTGCTAAACGAGTAGTAGGTACGAGTTGCGGTTAAATCCCGGCGGTGCGAATTCCCCAGAATGTCTTGAAAAACTGATACCCCTGTCAATTCCACACGATAGTTTTAACTAGAAACCCTTTTTTACAGTAGGATTTGGGCTCCTATCATTCTGTGTATGCATACATACATAGAGTAAGGCATAGGGAAAATCTTGATGTGAATCGTGATGTAAACCTCTACAAATGAAACAAATTCTATAGAATACATATATTTATATAATATATATTCTACTATTCTGCCCTACTAATATTAGAAATTTGATGACGCATGTCTGTTTCACTTTCTCCCAAAAACTACTAAACGGATTTAGATGTTTTTTTTAAATAATATAGCTTATATATCAAAATAGCACATAAGTTGTTATTAGAACAACAAGTTAGCCAGCCAGTAGCCAGTTATTTGTATTCAACGATATATTTATATAATCTTTTCGAAAATATATTAAAAGAAGGGAGTATTTTAAAATTCCAGTATTAAATGCACTGTAGTTTGTGCGTCGGAGTAAGTTTAATAAATAAGCATTTGATACTATTATTTCATAGCTTCGTGCAACTCGCTCGGAATAAGCCACGTCTAGCCTCCTGCAGGTGTATTTTGAAACTCGATTTAAATATTTTACACCGTTACATTTAATGTATATCTAATACGTATATATGTATCAACATTTACATTGTATTATTTTATACATTATAACAAAATAAATGCATGCAAATTATGCAAATAATCCTTTTCATTTTTTTTATTTACGTCTTAAACATCAATTGTCGAATTTAAAAAGAAAAACAAAATTACACTTGCACAAGCTTTAAGTTCAGTTTCTACCGCGAAAAAAAACGGGGTGGGTAACGCTAAATGAAATAGGCTTACATTTCCACTAACACAGTTTCGTATTTAGTAATTAGGTACTTCACTCTACTCTCTACATCTGAGTGAGCTCATTTCAACTCTTTCTGCTGCTCGGTCCTTCCTTCTGTCTTTTATTAGTGGAAATACAAGCTTACTCTTGGGAGTTCAACATAGTCATTAATGAGCCCACTCCGCTTGAGACCATGTTTTACGTATTAATTATGATTTCAAAGTTTGAAATGGAAACATATTATGCAAGAAATATACAAATCAAATAGAGCTGACAAAAAGCTAAATATAAGCTTTGTGCTAGTCTTCGGAATTTATCATTAATTATTTCTTTCAATCGAAGATAGTTTAATGATCTTCGATCGTTGATCGTATTTATTATATTTTTGCTTTGCCGTTGTGTTTGTCGGTCTTTTAATTTTTTGTAACATAACAGTTATGTTCTTAGGGTTTTTTTCAATGTATTTGTTATATGAAGCAAGTTACAACAGGTATACTCGACATTAAAATCAATGAGTGACAATTATATATTTTATAGGCTAAAAACATATTCACCTTCAACTTCACACTATGTCCCGCTCATAGGCGGACCGGAAAATGACCAGTTATCGATATCAAAGCCCCAGTAATCAAAATTTAGTAATCAGCACCTAATAATCGACTGAGACATTATATATGGGCGCTAAATATCTACAAGTTAACTTGTAATAAAAAATGAATAGGTATATTTTTATTATATTTACTATATTTTTCTATGCTGCATTTGCCAACAGTTTCAAATATTCTATCATGAACAACTTGTTTTCATAATTCTGAGAAAGTGAAAGCGCTACGTGGCTGCTTGAGAGGATGTCATCGGCAGCAAGTGCGCCCCCGTGGGACACAAGCTTAGTTGAATTTTATAATTTACATTTTCTCGAAAAGTACATATACGTCCAAACTGCGTACTATAAAAGCCGAGGCTTATCTTTTAGATTTCGCTCATAAGTTTTCAATATGTCAAATACAAAATGGTCACATGAATCACCTTGCAATTTTCAATATTTTTTTGTCACAAAATGCCTTATTGTGACTTGTTTATAACAGATAGATATTGGTCTCGTGGACTTTTGTGTGGAACTAATAAAATATAGTCATTTTGTTATACATTGTTCTGATATATTACAATTAATTAAAAATAGCTGTAAAAATACAGCGCACGCGTTTTAAGCAATTCGACGGTGTTCCTTATTATTGTTATTTCGTCATTTAGGGCTAACTAAGAATTACAACGTAATGTTATATAGCCTATAGCACTTCTGAGAAATGTAGTTTTCATACAAAACAAATAAGAGTAAATCGGGCCACGAGATCCAAAGACGTTAGCGTTTAACCAAACAAACAAACTCTACCGCTTTAATATATTAGTATAGATTGCTCATATAACATAGTTAAAAGATATATTTACTCTTAAAAATAGCATAATAAGCAATTTTCGCTTAACTTCTTACTCGCTCTATGTACGCTTCAATTCGCCAAATTTAAACAAAATGGCGGAAAAATACATTGTGCTAAATGCAATCAGGAGGAGAATATAAATACATTTAGTTTAATTTAAGAAATTTAGCTTACAATTTAAGAAATTTATATTTTTCTTTTTATATATATTATTCTTATTTTCAAAGGTTAAAAAATGATCGTTGGTGCTTGTCGGTTATCCTGTATCTATCTTATTGAATAAAAAAGAATTATCAAAATTGAATAATATAGGAGTCGAAAAGAGAACTTCCTTATTAAAAATTTACCTTTCGCCGTTCAACCCACCATGTCTCTAATGGAACGGAAATCGAATCAAAAATGAAAAATGAGTGATAATGCAATTTTCTTTCCACATTCTTTAGCCAATGCGAAACTTACATGAAAGCAACATTTTGTATTTTTACACAACTACTACTTTTGATATTCTTTTTAAAGTATAAGAGTTTATAGAATATTTAAAATCCATAAGTGAATTATTAACATATTAAGTAAAACATTTTTAATATAAAAAATATTCATATCAATAAATTATCATTATAAATGACAATTAAAATTGATATTTAGAGCAATTATTATATGACTTTCGATGCATTCGAGTATAAAGTAAATAAGTTAGTTAAAAAGTGTTCTAGTAAAGTCAGTTAGAAGCCAGTTAAGAGTGAGCCTTGAGACGCTTTTTACTTGATTAGAAGTAAAGTAAGAGCCTTATAGGTCAAAAGCCTTGTCTTACTAGCGCCGAGTTTTCTAGGAGCAGAACTGAACTGTATATACTGACACGTATACCGTGCTACCTACTAGCACGTTCATCCGTTGCCAGAGCTTAGCAAAACTAGAGCTTTATTGAACAATACAGTCTAGTTTATCCGGATCGAGCTGTGACATTACAGCTTAAGTACTTCAAATTCGACTTCGTAAATTCTTCCTGTTTTATAATTATAAAAGTTTAAATAATATATTTATACAGTATCTATATTAATAATTGTTTTGAAATATGGTCTGTAAATAATAAAATATATAAATTAAAATTAAGCAGACGCTTGACGCGCTTTGGTTAATGTTATATTATATTTATTTTAGTTAAAACTAAATTAAACATGAACGAAAAGTAGTAGTAAGTAGATTTTTTTCTGCTTAAGCTACTAAAATAAGAAAATAGAAAAAAAATAACAAAAGAAATAAATTACATTAATAATATAATTTTTGGTACTCATGATTTAAAAAAATACAACGTATATTCATTGTCATAAAATGTTTTCTTTAATAGTGGGTGGTATTTAATTAGTGATGTACAAAGTTACAAAAATATATACATTTGAACTATTTCTTTTTATATGCGAGACACGAGCACATTTTACAAATGCATCTCATAATAATTTTGATAAAAAATATTGAAGTACCTACATGGATATTTTATCATTTTAGAATGAAATAATAGTATGTTTTTAGGATTCCGTACCTTCTTTAAGGAAAAACACACATTCATCACGTTGTTGTCCGTCTGTCCATCAAGAGTCTTTTTCTTTCGTTTGGAGACATCGAGTTGAAATTCAAAGCATTTACTCAGATCTATAGTCCCATAATTTCCTAAAAAAAATAGTATTTCTGCATTCACATAAAAAAAAAGATATAAACATATCGCAAAAAATGCGAATATACACTACAAAGAGAATAAAAATTAATAGGGTACTTTGACCGGTTTACCCAGAATAAATAAATTTAGCAGCTAACATTTAAAGGTAGTACTGGTTCAGAAAACAATCTGAAAACTGTACATTTGTGGTAAAATCCTAAAAAATAATAACCTTAAAAACGGGGCTAAATTTGGTATTAAAGCCGCTACTTCAAGTAAGCCCTTGCGCTTGCTTATTATTTATTATTGTTATAATTTGGTTAGAATGTACTTTTTATATAATGTGAGTGATGTCAATAGAAGATAAACAACAGAATATATAAGCAATATAAAATTTCACAATTTTATGATAACGATCTGGAAACCATCTTGAAGGAACTCAAAAGATCAAAACGTTTTGTTATTTAAAAAAAATACGTAATGAATTTATGCACAATGAAAATATTATATATTGATTGAGTGAATATCATTTAAAAGATAATTTAATAAGTAAGTATAAATCCAATACAAAGACAAGTCGTGAGGCAGAGGCACAAGAGTGGCACCAGACTCGACCGGCCCTGATTCCCACTCGAGGAAACAAAATATTTAATATTCGCAATTCCTCGCTCTGGTGTCGAGGCTAAGCGCGGCGTTGATTTCCGTCATTCAACAAGTAATGCCTCCAAATTTTCGACTGTAAATGGGGAACGGAGTGTTTTGACACTAGGTTCCTACTGCCTCCACTGCTATATGTGGTATACAGTGTAAAGCTAAAAAAAACAATACAAAGTAATAAATACAACGAAACAATAACCTTGGACTAAATTGAAATTAAACGAATGGATGAACGATATCCGGTGGAGAATGAAATAGACCGGATGTTTCATTCGCATTTATTTCCACATGAATCACAAGTTGCCACCGCACTGACAGAATATGCGTTAATCGTATTGCAGTTAGCTCGCGTCGCATCCAGCGCGAGCCGACATCAAATAAATCCTGTTAAAAGCTGTTTGGACATACACAAAGCTTTTGCATCGTAATTTCAACTGGTGAATATTAAAAATAGAATAAACTACAATTATATAATTGTATTTTCTTAAGTAACTAACGTTTCAACTTGGTTTCGTCCGATAATTGATACAGCTTTATAAATTTCATTATTTATAAAAAAAGCCAGTCAAGTGTGAATCGGACTCGCCCAGCGAGGGTTCCGTATCAATTTCAGGATTGTAGGTCTACGGAAAGTAAGTAGTATAAAAATTCATAAACTTTATAATTTTAACGGTTTTTCTATTATATAAATATATTTCGGATAAGTTTACCTTTTATTTATTATATTATTGTACTTCCCGCTAACATATAATCCTGAAATTGGTTCTAATCCCGCAGTATGCGAGTCTGACCCGCAGTTCATCAGTTTCATTTTCTTTGCAATACAAAATTGAAAGATCTGACTATTCTTGTCAAATCTCAAAACTCCACTGGAAATAAGGTTTTGATTACGAAATTATGAAAACGATGCATAAACTCGCTGCTCGTATATTTTGATTGTGTTGACTTAAAGGTTTATTTTTTTTGTGTTGCAAAGATCGTAAACCTGGATATTTGATAGTAATACACCTCCACGCGATCTTGAGATAAATCTTGACTGACGGAGAGCAAGATAAATTAAATAAATATTGAAATTGTAAAATGAAAAGATTTATAACAGACATATGGTCCGTATCCTTTTTTCAATACCATTGCATTTTTTTGCATTTTTTTTTTATTTTTAATTACTCTAATCCTAAGGCTAAGTCTAAAATTCTAACCGAGCTATTTTCACATGTATTAATTTTATACCATTTTATTATTTTTTAAATTTTATTAAAATATGTAAACATACTCTAAAAGAGTTTCTAAATAGGTAATTTCTTAATTGAACTAACCATGTTGCAGTCATATAAATGTATGTATTTTATGAAGTAAATTCCTAAAATAAGCGTATGTAAGATAAATATATATTCTGGTATAAAATAAGCTGACTAAAATGCACCGCATACATTTCCTAGCATACATTAAAAAGTAATTAGAATAGAAGCTCCGGGTTGGCCGCAAAGTACCAACATGGCTGCAACATATTAAATCAGCCCCATCGCAGAAAAAGGAACGGAGACGATACGACATCGACAACGCGCCGACAACGACTTTGAAATTTACAGCCATAATAAAAGTATCGCTTTTATTGTCGAGCACACAATTCGTTCGGACAGCTGTAATTGCGAACTCTTGCCTGTCTATTGGATCGCCAATTTAACTCGCGCTATTTTAACATTGGATTTTTTTTAATAAAATTGAAGTTTAGTGGTTTTTAATATATTTTATAAATATTATGTTATATAAATACTTAAATATTTTGTAATATACTTATACCAGTATATTGTTACATTTTTTTTCCAGCTTCACGCTATATGCCGCACACAGCAGTGTAGACAAATGAAACTAGTGTTAAGACACTTCGTTTCACATTTTGTGCCCTTGCGCCACGAATGGCTTCAACATTACGTATAAAATGTATAAATAAGAATATACGAAAAAAATAAGGACCTTCGTGACAATTCTAAGTATTTTTATATTTATAGTTAATTTAATAGATATGTAACTTTATAAATACTATTTGAGATCGAAATAGATAAAGTATACGGTACATGTAATGTGTAATATTATTTACTGATATTAATCACCAAGAGTAAAATTATGAATATCATGAGATATTTGCCATGACGATATATTAGTGAGTGACGTAAATACATCACATTTTTTTTTAAATGAACGTGGAAAATTCATTTATCTTTTGGGTTTCAATAATTTTGATAGGATTACATTTCTTTTCCTATTAGCGAAATATTGTTAAAACGTTGATATTAAAATATTGTAATATTTTAATGCAAAAGGCTTTCTACATCATTCAAATTTTATTTTAAAATTTTACCCAAACGTATTTTATTGAAAAGAAAAATCATAACCGATTCGCAAAGTCTAAGCAGTAAATGGAACAAAGTATCTTCCTATCAATGTTTCAGGTAAAACAGAAGTCGGTTCAGCAGAGACGACCTCTTGAATAACAAGTTTCTGTTTCATTTGAATAAAAATGTGAAGAGG
>DWQW01012783.1:0-10620 GCA_018249695.1 Heliconius erato demophoon | reverse complement strand
AGACAAGAAATTCAAAAAAAATCTTTTTGCTTTCTATTATTCTCTTTAAGTGTCCCTCTATCCATTTCAGTCAAAATTACTAAATGTACAGACAAAATATTTTTACTGTCTTATTATATATAGAGATTATTAATAAAATAATATACTTATCTATTACAGTAGATATATTAGAGGCCGTCTTGGCGCTGAGGCAGAAGCGTTTCAGACTCGGAAGAGTGAAATATTTAATATCTTCATTTCTTCGCTCTGGTAATAAGGCAAAGCGCGGCGTTAACTTTCACCATTCAACACGCAATGCCTAAAGAAATTGGCGAAAAGTGAGGAGCTCAAGTGTCTGAATGGGGAACGCAGTCTCCTACAGTAGGTTCCCAGGTTACCTCTACCTACCCTGCTATGTGCGGAATAGAGCGTGAAGATATGTTTTATCTTCATATATTATATATGTAATATAATTTTTTTTAAGACTATAAAGTTTTGGTTATGTGCCTTGAGCTTTTGTTGTTGAAAAACTTATTACTAATATTAATTGCTCTTTTTTTTTACAAAAATAAATAAAATCCAACGTATACGTCACAATAGGATTTAAACTTACATATTATAGCCAATATGGGCAAAGACACATAAACGAAGATTAAACTAAAATAATTGGTTCACATTTAACTACAGATTTAAGGGCACTTTATCTCTAAGATACGGAACCCTCCAACATTAACCGTGGTTTACACGTGAGGCAGATTAGAGATAGGTAACCCTTATTTATAGTACAATAATGTGTAGACCTTGATTAAGACGGGTAGGTATTAATTATATAGCGGTATAAGGGCTTTGACGTGTTAGTAAGCTGTATCCCGCATGGATGTAGATAGTGGGAACGTAGTGTTAAAATTCTCCTTTCTCTACGTATGGCCTAATTTTCAAGATATAGCGTGTTGAACTCAACGCTTAGCTTTGTGTTGTTACCAGACCGGAGAAAAGAGAAAAATGTATTACCTCTTTTGAAAATCGAATTCACAACCGTATTTGCGATCAAACGCTGTACCGCTACGGCATTGCGGCTTCTTTATTTTAATTCTCTCTATTTTGTTTTTTTTTGAAAATTAATTGAATAATAAATAAAAACCATAGATAATGAAAAACAATAATTAAATGATATATTTACATTATGATTATTTTTAGGTATTTTTGCTATTATATTTAATATACATATATATTTAATAAAGAATCTATAAATGTATAAATCTATATATATATATATATATATATTTACATATATGTAAGTACCTATAAAACTTTTACGTTACCGTGTACCGTAAACGGACATAGGTAGGTTAAGGAGTATAGGGGAACACTTACACAAACAAATACGGGATTTCTCATAACTCACACGGGATCGGGAAAAAAAGGGATTTCTCTTTTTTCTCTTAAAGTTCACGCAAAGTTGCGGGCGAAAGCTTATGTAAAATAATTCACAGTGCCACCCATTCCTCGCCCCCATTTTGGTAATTTTGACAAATCGACACCCCAAACGATTTGTCCTCATCACAGAAATGTCGTAGATCACAGACCTATAAATCATTTATTATATTTTTGGAGCAAGTTACTGAATTAAGCAATAAGGGTGAACGTAGGTGTAGATCGTTCTTATTTGTGAAAAGTTCTGTACAAACTGTTCATATAATTTTTATCTTCAGAAATTTCTGCATTTTAATTTTTTTTATGTCATTTAACGCAGTTTCTTGTTTTAAAATATAATAAAAAATAGGGGTATCTAGGTTAACTAGTTAGTATTACTTAACTAAATATACACATTGCTGGGCAGAGGGAACCTAATTTTAAGTCCCTCAATTCTCCACTATCCGCCCAATTTCAAGAAATTGAGTGTGAAGTGTAGGAATTCAACGCCTCACTGTGTCTACCAGAACGGAGAAATGAAAATAATTTAAATATAATCACTCCCTCAAGTGGAATTCGAAGCCACAATCATTGCATTTACTGTGACAGGCTGCAATACTACGCCACGACGGCCTCTAAATGTTTGACATTTCAAATTTAAAACTAAAAATTTTGATAGCTAAAATCTAAATATACATACCTGCTACTGGCGACAGTTTCCTCATGACACACCATCGCGACTTCCACTGTAATAAAAGAAAAAAATATATTATAGAACAAAAAAAATATGATTAAATGGCGTTTTCCCACGGTGTAATAGCAGTCCATTGTGTTTATAAATAGACTTATTAATATTTTTTATAATTATTAATAGGTTAGTAGGTTTGTAATGTTATAAGTTTATGTTGACAAGAAAGATATTTTATTTTTATTCACTTGTTTAATTGTTTTTAAGAGATTATGTTAAGAGACATGAAACATCTCATTTTGTAACAAGTCTCTCCATACTCCATTTTAGTGTTCATTGCAAAATGTGGCGCCTAAATGTCAAAATTTTCCAGAAAATGGAGAATGGAGTGTCTCAACACTAGGACTCTGTCTACTCGGCTATATGCGGGATACAGGGTGAACAGATGTTTTTTTTAAACAAATAAAACGAGATTATTGGTCTCTACCGAGATATTGTGTTAACGACCAACATACGAGTATTGTGTACAGTAAGAAACTTTCCAATCACGATACACGATTGGGTCAATATGGGAAAGGCATTAAATGAAATAAACCTAATATTTCCCTTTGTACCATTTATTTTTAACAATTTGCTATTATATTTAATTATTTAATTTTTCCTTGTCTGAATTCAAGATCTCGCTTGTTAAGTAGCGGATCTCAACGCCACGTTTTTTCCTAACACTTATCATTACCGCTGTAGGAAATCGAACTTATGGCAGGTTCGTTTAAAGTTACAGTCAATCGTTGCCAATACGCAACGATGGCCTCATACATTTAATACCTGTGGCTTCACATTAAAAAACAACATTTCTACGCTCAAATAAGACCAATTTTGCTATTATTTCTTAGGAGATGCGCGTGCGCATTTTGAAAGGACATTTTATCTTATTTTTCCAGTGAACTAAATTCAGTATAAATCTGGAATTTGTAAGCAATGAATGTTAAACTAATATATGTTTGACGCAAGACGGGTACCGAAGAACAGTTTCGCTGCATAATGCATAAAGTGATGTCACTTGGATATAGTGATGTGCGAATCTTTTTTAAGCGTAATCACTTTTATTCCACATTTGGTATAAAACAATTTAGGCGAGGTTTTTTTAAGGTTACGGATTTTTTTTACTTTGTAGCTATATCCGACTAATAACTGGGTAGGCGGAGTGAACCTAGTGCTAACACTCTCCGTTATTTCCGCAGCACTTAATTTTGATTGATTTTGAGAGGCCAGTCGTGGCGCAAGGGCACAAAGTATGACTGTAAAACCGACTGGTTGTGAGTTCGATCCCCACTCGTGGAGATGAAATATTTACTTAAATTTATATTTCAGCCACTGTTCTGTTCTGCCACTTAACACGCAATGCCTCCAGAACTCGGCAGAAAGTGGGGAACGGAATGACTTAACACTAGGTTTCCTCTGCCTACCCTGCTGTGTGCGGGATACAGCATGAAGCTGATTTATTTTGATTTATTTATTTATTACTTAATTTTGAGTTATTTATGTTATGTTAAGTGGCGGAACTCAAAGTGATTTCTGTCTTCTTTGTTTTGCCAGGAATGAAAATCATTAATTGCCACGACACGACTTCATACTTCATATTCAGATACTGTGCCACTGGGCCACAACGATCTCTAATATTGATATAATAAAATAACAATATTTTAATTAATTTAAACTATTGGTTTGAATTTTATAAAAATATAACTTTAAAGAACAAAAGTCCAAGCGAAAGGTACATAGTATCGACATAAAAGCGAGTAACCTATGATTAATATTTATAGCATTCCAGCGTTTATTACCGCGTTCCTTTACTTGTTTTTAATTGTAAAATAAATTTTAAATTAAACAATTTATATATGATTCTTTTTTTATTGTTTTGACTGTAATAATTGAAGCTAGTATCGTCGCAGTCGCACAAACAAGCGTGTGCGACGATGTGGGTTCAATTCTCACTCGAGGTAATAAAATAATTAATATTTTTATTTCCTTGCTCTGGTAGTGCTGTTGCGGCGTTGAGTATCACCACTAAACGAGCAATGTCTCCAGAAATCAGCGGAAAGTCTGGGTTGGAAGTGGCTTAATGGTACCGGAGTATCTTAACACTGGGTTCCCAAGTTCCTCTGATGAAAAATAACAAGATATTGGAGGCCGTTGTGGCGCAGTGGGACGACAAGTGACTGTAAACTCGTAAGAAACTCGGGAGAATTAATATATTTAAATTGCTTTCATTTCCCCTTTTTAGTATAAAAAGTGCGGTGTTGAGTTGTGCACTACGAGAGCGAGGGAAACGGGATGTTGTTAACACCAGGTTCCCTCTCCCTATCTTACTATCTGCGAAACAACAAGAAAATAAACACGAAAACATGTGTACATAATATATTTACTTTCTCTTGTGACATTTTAATTGCCTTACGTGACTTGTATTGTTGCAAAAAAAATATAATTTACAGTGTAATTATTAAGAAAATTTCGCAAAGTGGATTATTTGTCTAAATAAGTGAAGTAAGTTGCGAATTCGAATCTTGTTCAAAATATATTTTCGCTTAAAATGTAGATTACAAAAGTGACTTGTAAAAAGTAAAGAACGGAGTAAGTGGTCACTAATTTCTTTTCATTTTGTCGGTTTTATTAAATCAAACAAATACTATATTATTGTATTTGATATTTGAGGTCGTCGAGTCGTGGCGCAGTGGCACAAAGTGTGACTGTAAAATCGACTGGTTGTGGGTTCGATCCCCACTCGAGGAGATGAAATATTTATTTACATTTTCATTTCTTCGCTCTGATGTCGAGGCAAAGTGCGGAGTTGAGTTACGCAACTCAACACGCAATGCCTTCAGAACTCGGGAGAAAATGGGGAACGGAGTGTCTTAACACTAGGTTCCCTCTGCCTACCCTGCTGTGAGCGGGATACAGCGTGAAGCAGATTTTTTTAATATTTTATTTTATCTTGGTCAACATTATAAGCGTATACATGAGTAAACGCATATAATGATGAACAAGATAAAATAAGTTTGTACCGATTTACTTTGTAAAGGTCAAAAATCAATTTATTGCTAATTTGTATTGTAATTACTTGCAGAATGTAAACAATGATAACTTAAAATAGTCATAACAATAGGGTTAAAGTATAACACATATTATAAATAATATTATTTAATCAAATCAAATCAGCTTCACGCTGTATCCCGCACGCAGCGGTGTAGGCAGAGGGAACCTAGTATTAAGACACTCCGTTCCTCACTTTCTGCCGAATTCTGGAGGCATTGCGTGTTGAGTGGCAGAACTCAACGCCGTGCTTTGCCTCGACACCACAGCGAAGTGATGGAAACATAAATTTAAATAAATATTTCATTTCCTCGAGGAGGGATCGAACCTACAACCAGTCGGTTTTATAGTCACACTTTGTGCCTAGCCTCGACATAATATTATTAAAATCCTGATAATTATAATTATGTACAGATAATGCTAACAAGTTCAAATTCCACTCCAAAAATGCTTAATAATAATCGCTTAAGCGCGACGATTGCGGGTTCGATACCAACTTTGGGGGATGCATATTATTATTAGTATTTTTATTTTCTTGCTTTTTAATTAAGGTAAACCCGGCGTTGAGTTCCTGCGTTTAACACGACAAAGTGTGGAGCGGAGTATCTTAACAGTACGTTCTCTATACCTATACCTGCTATATGCGGGATAGAGCGTGAAACAAAAATTATATATTATATTTGTGTGTGTGTGTGTGTTCTTATATGTTCAGTCTAGACTATATTTTAATCTAGGTATTAAACAATTATAAAATCTACAAGGTTTACAACTTCTATACAGGTATGTAACAGGAAGAGTGATTTCCTTGTAAATTTACAAAACAAATGTTATAAAGACTAACGTAATATTGTAACAAAGTAAGATAATATTGTATAATGAATAAATATCTTTTGTCGCCTTCATGGTTGAGAGAATATTACAAATAATATTTCATATTATTAATCTAGTAGTAGAGAAAAAAGAAACTTATAAGTTCTTATCTCTCTTCTTTATGCGGGACGCTTAGTATTTTTTTAAACAAAATAAACAGCTTATGAGGTTTTATGGATCTGTATCCTGTATAAAGCAGGGTAGGCTTAGGTAACCTTGTGTTAAAATACTATTTCGAATTAGTGGTTCCTGAGATTAGTGCGTTCAAACTATACACTAACTCTTCAGATCAGAATCAGATTTATGAAATTGTTTAGTTAGTAGTTTAGCCTTGTATGTTATTTTTTTAGCTCCACGCTATATCGCGTATTTTAACAGCATTTTATAGCTTCACGCTATATCTCGCATTTAAGCAGAGTAGGCAGAGGGAACCTGGGAACCTAGTGTTGTCATTTCCGTTTCCTACTACGTCGGCTTCTGGAGACATTGCACGTTGAGTGATGAAACTTGACGCCGCTCTTTGCATCGCCACCAGAACGAGGAAATGATAATATTAAATATTTAATTTCCTCAAGCGAGGATCGAACCCACAACCTTTCGCGTTTACAGTCGAACGCTTGTGCCCCTGTACCACGACTCTATATATAACAGTATATGTTTAAATACATAAATTTTTACAAAAACACTCACATCTATACTTACAAATGTAAAATAAGTTTACAATAAACCGTTCAACAGTTCAAAACTTGAGAACATTTTAGAATTTCAACAGAAGTCTAGGATCGATGCAAAAGCCTGCGGACATCTTTCACAAGATAGTTCCCTTTGTAGAGATAAAGAAGGAAAATTCCGATTGTGAAGTATTAGAAGTGACGCCTTTATAGAAGAGTCTGGGGGTATACGCGACGGTTGTGAGTTCGATTCCCGATTGAGATAATACGCAGTTTAATAAGAAAATAGTTGTGTATACATTTATATTGTTCGGAACCGTTTGTCTGTCCGTTCGTTTCTTAAGTTTTTTTCGGGAACGCGTAGAAGTGACAATCTGATATTACACAGAATATCCAGGTCTAAGACTACTTCCCGTTGATATACAATTATGAAAATGGCAGGCAAATCGCGGTGGGCGAATCCGAATTGCATTAGAAAGATTTTTGTTTATTTTTTTATACAATTCAATGTAAAGAGATAAAGAGATGTAAAGAGGTTTGTATTATTCAGGATTATTTACAGTTACAAAATAAAGTAATATATACCTACTCGATATTACATTGGCAAGTCGTGGGGCAGCGGCACGAAGTGTGATTGTAAAACCGACTGGTTGTGGGTTCGATCCCCACTCGAGGAGATGAAATATTTACTTAAATTTATATTTACATTTCTACGCTCTGGTGTAGAGGGGAGGCGCGGCGGTGAGTTCTGTCACTCAACACGCAATGCTTCCAGAATTCGGCAGAAAGTGGGGAACGGAGTGTCTTAACACTAGGTTCCCTCTGCCTACCCTGCTGTGTGCGGGATACAGCGTGAAACTAATTTATTTTAATTTATTTATTTTATAAATATAATCTAAATACAAAACCCTCTTTTCTTATAATCAGTTAAAACACCAAAAATCAATAACGTTGTACTGTCAAGATATTTCAAACATAGAACATTTTACTTTATCTACCGTTTCATCTCACTTCAATTTGAGAGAATGGGGTCAATAGAAAACAAAAGATAAGCGATTGTTTTATTTTATGATAAGACTAAATGTGTTTTTCTTTATTAAATCAAATGATTTTGAATTAGTTATTCAAAGGTCACTCCATTTTATTGTGAGCTTTCTTTGTTCTCCGTCACATTATAAATAGGATACTAAAGTTATTTAAATGCTTTGTAGGGTATTTTTAATTTTAGTTTTAAAAAAGAAAATTCGTTTTTAAAACATATATAATAAATCACATTTATAAGAATTCAGTTAAAATATTTTTTTAGCTTCATACGGTATCTCATTAATGGCAGTGATGGCAGAGGGAACCTAGTGTTACAGCCCACGAATCACCCAATTATCGAGACGTTGCTTTTCCCACGCACCGGCCAATTTTCAAGACATTGCTTGTTGAATTGTGGTGCTCAACTCCGCTCTTTATCTTGTTACCAGAACGAGTAACTAAAAATAAATATAACTATTCCCGCAAACGGAAATCGAACCCACAACCATCGCGTTAACAGTCTGACACTAGAACTCCACAACCTTACATTTTATAATACACATTAATACAAACAATTATACACAGAAATTTCTAAATTAAGCTCAAAAGAATGTACAAAAGCTCATTGGTCTTTTAAGAAAGTCATTTTAACTCAAGTGACAAGAGAAGGTGTAAGGAATGCCGTAAAAAAAGATAAAAAAGCACTGGCATTCGTTAGCTTTGGACTGAAGAAGCGGGTTTTTAATTAAAATATTGTCTCGACACATCTATCTATACGATGGTTGAACAGATCGGAGTATTTTAATTTTTTTTTAAGTGATGTTATATTTTGAGTTTGTAGGTTATTTTAAAAATAGCAATTTAAAAAGAAAATAAGATGTGGTTATCGTAAGGACGTAAGGTATAGGGTGTGGGTTCAAATTTCATAATTTCCGAATCCCATTCGGGAGAATTGATTATTTTTCGTTGTTTTGGTAACAAGACAAACATACATTGTATCTTTATACCACAAGATAGGCAGAGGGAACCTAGTGTCGAGACACTTCATTCCCTACTTTCCACATAATTTTTGTAGAGATAATAGTGTCGGAACTCAAGACCGCTTTTATCTTGTTGCCAGAGCGACAAAACAAAAATAATCCATTCCCCCGAATCAGAATCGAACCCATACCCGTCGTCTTACAGTCACACAAATTTCTATACCGTCTTTAGAAAGGACGGACGTACAGACATTGTACAGTCCAAGTATATATATATATATAGTTTGTCGTCGTAAATAGCATTGTACTAAGAAAATCTAAATATGCACATGGACATCGAGATGCTTTCGCCGTTACGAACGAAACGTGACTCGTGAGTAATGACTCAGTTCTATTTACTAGATTTTGCTATTTCAGTATCTATGCATTGTGGCCATTGGAACGTGTCTAATGGGTTGTGGGTACAGATCCTGTTCTGGGGTCGGTTTGTATTAGAAATTAGTGATTTGTTCGTGGCTTCGTATGCTTAAAGTACTGTACATTTGATTGAATTGAGTTCGTTTTCTAATAATATTATAATTTTTAAGAGTTTTTACATTGAAAAACTTAACTTGACTTTAATTTACGCTCTATCCCTAGTGGAGTAGTCACAGAGAAGGGAGCGCCAAACGCTACGGTCTCTACATACCTCTTTCGCCTCGTCCACTGTCATCAACTTCTTCATACATGCCCTCCGGGGGATCCACATGCTTTTTACGTGACTTTCGTCCAGTCTTCTGATACTGTGTTTTCGAAGGTCAACCGAGGTCTCCCCCTATCTCTCTTACCACTCACTTTTCCATCATAAATCTTCTTTGCCATTCTTTCATCACCCATTCGTTCGCCGTGCCCAAACCAGCTGAGCACGTACATTGAAAAAATATTTTAAATTAAAAAAATAATAATAATATTTTTTTTTTTTATCTAGTTGAGCAAAATCACACATCGTTAAGAGAAATGTCACAAAATAAAATGAAACCTGCATTAAAATAGTTTAAGAAATTTCTAAGATTCTCGTGCACAAGCGTACATACAAACACACAAAAGATATACTTTGGATCTGTTCATTCTGATACACGTCCCCAATAATAGTTTTATCTGTTATTTTACATGTACAAAGGCCGATCAATTGATTTTTTTTATAGATTCAAATGAATTTATATCAGAGATTTTTTAGTATGGTGTTAAATAATATATATAATGTTTTTCCAACGATAGGTGTAATGATCCTTGGCCGATTTTTTTCGGGCGAGAGAGCGATAAAATTAAAATATTAAATATTTCATTTTCCCCAGTGGGAATCGAATCAGAACTTGTCGCGTTAACACGTATTACGCTTGTGGCCCCACATTATCACATTGACCTTATGTTGTTCAAATTATTACTTAGTAATATTCGCCACGAGCAATTTCCTAGATTGTGTGTTGAATGACGGAACTCAACGCAGCGTTGTGTCTCATATTATCACCAGCTAAACCGTTTATCCAAGCTTCAAAATCACAATTTAGCTTTATAGTGAACCTAGCCCTTCCTCGTCAAACTGGAAACGACGCAAAGTACTATATTCCGACAACACCCAATGGACGTCTGTCCACTTAGGCCGAGTTCGAGCGGAAAATCTGTTGCCTTTGTTACTTTGAGCCATATGTCGGACGTTGTGGGATTAATGGTTGTTAGCAGAGGATGTGGGTTTGATTTTGTGTTACAAATATATAATATGAAATTTGGGCAAACGATCCCTATATATATATATATATATATATATATATATATATATATATATATATATATGTTACCGGACAAACCCGATTTTAGGACAAACTAGTTTGGCCTAGGATGAACTAGTTTTTCCTGACCACACTAGGAT
>DWQW01012782.1:0-10620 GCA_018249695.1 Heliconius erato demophoon | reverse complement strand
GTATTTCGTGTGACGCGATTACGTATAGATCCCAATAACATAAACACTTACTACTACAAAAATACTACTAAAGGTTAAACAACTTTGAACTTTATCGCCAATACATACGACTCGATTTCGAAATGAGACGTGTGCGGCGATGTTCCTTTCATAGGTTTATGTGTGCGTGTGTCATCTTTACAAATGTAGTTTTGTTTTAAAATGAGAATTTTATTATTTATTTTGTTTGAAAAAAAATCTTTTTCATTTTTGGGAATTTATTTTTTTCTGAATTATATTAGGCTTTTATAGAGTAGTTAAAACTGTGGTTTCATTAAATGTGGTGCTGACACTTCCACCCTGTATATTATACTTAAATATTAGCTGCTTCACGCTTTTACCGCGTAATATAATAGTATAAAGTGTTCAATCAGATTTTCGACGCCCACAGTTGGACATAGACCTCACATAAGGTTTCTGCGCTGCCTGCATCCAGCGACTTCCCGCGATATTGACAAGATCATCGGTCCACCTGGTTGAGGGCCAGCCCACCGAGCGTCGTCCGATTCTCGGCCGCTACTCGAAGAGAAGAACCTTTCGGCCCCAACGGCCAAAGGTTCTTCTCGCAATGTGTCTTGCCAGCTGCCACTTCAGATGGGCTGATTTTTGGGAAAATGTCGCTAAATTGTGTTTATAGCGAGTTGGTAGGTAAAGTAGAGTAATAGGGAAACCGTGCACGTGGTATCATTGTTATTTTATTTGGCTTTCCGCTGATTCCTAGAGGCATTACGTATTGAGTGTGGGAACTTAGCACCGCGCTTTGCCTCGTTACCAGACAGTATTAAATATTTTGTTTTGTCGAGTGGGAATCGAATCCACAACCTGTTACATTTACAACCGCACGATTGTGCCTCTGTGTGGTATAGGGGCACAATCCAGTATTAGTAAAAAAATAGACTCGCGTCTGTTTTTTTAACTATTACTGGGCTCTGGTAAGAGAGACCGTGGCGTTGGCTTCTTCGACTCATAAGTGTCAGCACTTAATATTCTAAAATGGAAGAAGAGCAAATCAGTAGCTCTCTGCCGTATATGCATATGGCTAGAAATACGTGAAGACTAAAAATACACTTGTTTTTTAAGAGTTTCGTGCCTCAATAGAAAAAAAACGAAATCCTTATAGGATCACTTATTTGTCTGTCTACCAAGTCCGATTCACACTTGGCCGTTTTTTTTAAATGTATCTCAGACATGCCCATTCGCATCGGTATTAAGATACTACGCTCCCCATTTTTCGCCAAATTCTGGATGCATGGTGTGTTAAGTTGAGTTGCGGAACCGTCAGCACCGCACTTCGTCTCAATGCTAGAGTGAAGCCCACAACCATTAAATTTACAAAAACTTTGACACACTGCACCGCATATTGTCGCGCATGGAATATAATTAGATTTCTTTGACGTATGCCGTTATAGCTAAAATTTTGAGGGTTTAGGTAGAGGGTTTCCGTCATCACAACTAGACGTGTATGAACTGAATGGTAGCCAAACCTTTATAATAACTATTGATGGATAAAGATTACACTTACAAATCCAAGCACTCAACTCGTCATCTAAATAATATAAATTATCTTTCCTCAACTGTGGGACCATTACTGTAGGGAGTCCAAAACATAATCCTGCTAGGAAAAGTTGAATCCATACTGTGCTGCATATAAAGACCTGATGTTATTATACAATTTTTTTATTATTTTCGCCTTTTTTATGGAAAAATACAAGGCGAACTAGCGTACGCGTCACCTGATGGTAAGTGACCACCGCCCCCCTTTGACCCCATGTAACACAAGAGGAGCTACAGATACGTTGCCGGCCTTTTAAATATATTCCAACTGTAATAATATATTAGGAACGACGGATAAAATAAATAAGTCAGCTTCACGCTGTATCCCGTACACAGCAAGGTAGGCAGAAGGAACCTAGTGTTAATACATTCCGTCTCCACTTTCTGCCGAAATCTGGAGACATTGCCTGTTAAGTGACAGAACTCAACGCCGCGCTTAGCCTCGACACCAGAACGAATAAATTTAAGTAAATATTTCATCTCCTCGAGTGGGGATCGAACCCACAACCAGTCAGTTTTATTGTCACATTTCGTGCCGCTGCGCCACGATCGGCCTCTCTCCGGATGTACTTGCTAATCTCTATATATAACAAATTAAATTAGTTTCTAGTAGTTTAAATAGTAAAATATATGTCAGTGCATAGTGTGGAAGAAATATTCTATTTTATTAGTTCAAAAAAAAGTCTGCAATACCGTATAATCTATCTATTATACATAAATAAGTCACAATTAGGCATTTTGTGACAAAAAATAATTGAAAATTAGAAGGTGATATTTCAACGCCCTTTGAAATTTTATGCTTTGGCTTTTATAGCATGTAAATTGAACGTATACTTTTTGATAAAATGTAAATTTAAGATAATTCGACTTTGAGTCTTGCGGGGAGCGCCTTTGCCGCCAATTTCGTTCGCGCAAGCAGCCATGTAATGCTTGCACTTTAAATTACAAATTAATACAATTAAATAATTAATACGTTTAAATAATTTATATGGATTATCGTAAGTTGTATGCGGGTGAACAACTTTTTATTAAAAACACACATAAAAAAACACTTCTTGCCGATTTACTGCGAAGCTGTGGTGACGCAGTGGCACAGTGTCGGGCAATAAAAGAGACGATGCCCAAATGGGGCAATTCTTTTATTTAATTTTCTCGCTCTCGCAACAAGACAAAGTGCGACTTTAAATCCCTCCGTTCAAAACACAGCGTAGTGCATGGGGAATTTAGTGTCTTAACACTAGGCACTCTCTGTATTTCCCATTTATATACGTGATACAGTGTGGCAGTATAATTAATAAATGCGGCCTACCTACCTAAAAATTGATGGTACAGTTCTTTCGTCATGTCGTCAAATATCTCCTTGAAAACTATTCACTTGACACGACACTATCAAATGCTATTTCAATGAAAAATAATTTAAAAAAGCAAATAATACAACATAATTATGCCTTTTTAGGGTGCTGTGCCTGAAAAGAAGAGACGGATTATCTGTATCTTAAGAATGTGTGAAGATAACAAGCTGGAATTAATATCAAGTATGCTTTAATGATAAATTAAGTTAACTGTATAATATTTATAATATATTAGCATATAATATACGTTATTTAATCGACTAGGTAAATAAAGATAATATAACTTAAAATAATATGAAATAAAATAAGGAGGTTGGGGACTTTGAAACTAGACACAGGTTTTTCGCTTCACGCTGTAGGCCTCTGTTGCGCACTTTCCGCCAAATTCTGGAGGAATTACGTGTTGAGTGGCGGAACTCAACGCCGAGCAAAAACGCAGAATTAAGCCTCGACATTAGAGCGAAGAAATAAAGATATAAATAAAAATTCATTCGAGTGGCGATCGAACCCACAACCAGTCGCGTTTAGTCACACTTTGTACCCCTGCGCCACGATTGGCTGGTATAATAGATCTATATAAAAGGTATTTCATAAAAAAAATACAAATTAAAATACCAACTTTCAAAAATTAAAACTCATTTCATATAAAATGAATGCATATGCTTGCAACTTTAAGTTTATCAACTTTTATAAGTTGTACTTCCGCTGACCTACAATCCTGACAATGGTATGGAAGCCTCGGTGGGCGACTTTAAATTCGGCCACTCAACGTGCAATTTCTCAATAATTGGGCAAATATCGGGAAGAGAAGATCCTTAAAAGTAAGTTCCCTCTGCCTATTTTACTGTTTGTGGTATACAGTAGTGAAGTTACGTACCGGCAAAAATGAGGAATATGTACCAACTGTTCCATTCCGGCTTCGGAACATGTTTAAATTTTCGTTCCCGTTCCAACTGTTCCGTTTTCAGGGTTCCGTACCTCAAAAGGTAAAAGGGGAACTCTTATATAGTTGTTAATCTGTCAAGATCATTTATTTCGAGATCAACTGAAGGTGTCAGGCTAAAATGAATATCAAATATACAGATCTTGAAGATCTTAGAGCACAGAAAAATTAAGCTTCTCAGTCAACGCAATCAAAACAGACGTGTTGCATCAATTTAGATGCATTTTGTAAGAAATTCACCCCGTAATTAAAATTTATTAGATACTTTCCTCTTTAAGGTTTTTACCCTTGTTACCATCTAGCACCACAGTAGTCCTTAAAATAAATTATACAAGCCCTAATTCGGTAGGATTATGTCACTTAATTACTGAGTTGCTATGGCCATCTTAGAGCTGCATTATCAGACCTTGGTTACTAGCACCATTATTATCAGTATTAAATGAAATGAAATCCGTCTCCCTTTCAATTGATATTCATATTGGGTTGGTTGAACAGAAATGTCCGCCATTTTGGTACTAGTCTTCTTAGATTAGAGTTTTTCTTAAATGTATTGTTTTTTACAAGTTAAGCCCTGTCATTTGATACTCATAATGGGCTGTTCGTTTTGTTACGTCGGCCATATTGAATTAATAACATAAATAAAATTTATATGATTGCATTATCACGGTAATAAAGATACATGTTAAATTTCAGCTCAATCGAATTCGGTGAAATTTAAAGCGAAAACACATTTAAGTGTCGTAGCGTGTCGACATGCTTGCTGTCGTGGCGTGCTCTGACATTATTTCTGAACAGTACTTAACGAACCTTTGCAGCATTCAAACCACTATAATATTTTCTCCTAATTCGATTAGTGATTTTGATGAATACCTTCAATTTCTCTTAGCAATGAAATTTAAATAGATCAACTTCACGCTGTATCCCGCACACAGCAGGGTAGGCAGAGGGAACCAGTTGTCAGACATTACGTTTCCCCTTCCCCTTTCCGCCGAGTTCTAAAGGTATTGCGTGTTAAGTGGCGGAACTTAAGGCTGCGGTTTGCCTCGACACTATTCTATCTCGACACGAGTCTATTTTACAATCATACTTTGTGCCCCTGCGCCACGACTGGCCTCTAGAGGGAGAAATAAAAAGAAAAGAAGATACTGAACAGAAGATCAAGTGATTAAATTTCTTCCTAGATCCTTGTACTCTTTGCACTTTGAGTCATATATTATATATATTATATGGGTTGGCAACTAAGTAATTGCGGGTTTTTTTTACAAAATCAAAGATATTTTTTTCATGGAACTAAATAACTTTATTCTGCAATGTATTGCCCATTTTGATCTTGCCATGTTTCACGCAGCATCATAATCCCACATTCATAAAACTTCTGGTTTTTATTAGCAAAAAACTGAATCAGGTACGACTCCCAACCAACCTCCAATATTTTTTTTTTCCCCACCATACTAATAACAAAACCTTCTTTTGATGAATATCAGCTTTTGAGGTTGTTTGAGTTGGTTCACCTTGCTTGCTCTACTATCTTTTCCATTTCATATTGTTGTATACAACCCATTTTTCATCGCCAGTTATCAGTCGTTTTAAAAATGGATCATTTTCATTACGTTTTTGTAGCAAATAGCAGCTGTTAATGCGTTGCGTTGATTGCGTTTCAATTCGTGAGGAACGCATGTATCGTGTTGTTGAATATAGCCAAGTTGCCTTAAGTGATTTTCAAAGCATGTATGTGATACATGAAGCTTCTCTGCAATCTCACGTGTTGTATTGTGATAATCTGAAATGATTATTGCTTTGATTAGGGCATCACCAACTTAAACTGGACGATCAGAGCGTTTTTCATCTTTGAGTAAAAAATCACCAGAATCAAATTTGGAAAACTAATACTGCCAATATTTTGACACTGCCGTTCTTAAAGCGATTTGTCACCATAAACAGCACATAACTTTTTATGAGCTTGCTATGCATTATTCCCTTTGCGGAAATAAGAAACAAAATATGACGAAAATTTCCCTTTTGATTTTCCATTTATCGGGCACCAAACGAAAACTACGCAACCGATCAAAAACATTTTTATTACTGATTGATAGCTAAATCGCCAACTATCAAACAACGAAACGTTTTTTAGATAATAATTGTATAGAGTATGGTGTGTTTCCTGACTTCCTGACCTAACGAAATTTAGTAAAGTCATAGCTATATTTAAATCGAGTAGTACATCAGATCCCAATAATTTTCGACCTGTTTCTATACTACCCTCGTTCAGTAAGATTTTTGAATAAAATATTCTAAATCAAATATTACTGCATTTTGATTCACACAATCTCATGCACGATAAACAGTATGGTTTTACTGAAGGTCGTTCAACTATAGATGCTGGTATAAGTCTTATAAATAATACATATGAGGCTTGGGAGGGATCGCAGGATGTTCTTGGCATGTTTACAGCATTCAACATTGGTCACAAGCTACACTACTACGGCAAAAAGGACGTGCACTCAATCTTCTGACCTCTTATTTAGCTGACAGAGTTCAGAGGATTGATGTGAATGGCAAGAAATCTCCTGGTTCGGTAATCAGCATGGGGGTCCCACAAGAGTCTATTCTTGGTCCTTTTCTCTTTTTAATATATATAAATAAATGATTTACCGTATCTAGTTGAAAAGAGCCATGAGATAGTATTGTTTGCTGATGACACTTCATTGATTTTCAAAATAAAAAGACGACAAATCTTATATGATGATGTAAACAATGCTCTCTCGAAAGTAGTTCAGTGTTAATAACTCACTATGAATAGTAAAAAAACTAAATGTAATATTTTTAGAATACCTAACACGAAAGTTGTTAAAGCCGATGTACTCTTGAATGGTGAACCTGTAAATCCTGTCGATTCTACGGTATTCCTTGGTATCACCATAGACTCCAAATTACAATGGGGACCACATATTGATGGATATTGATGGATTGGCGAATAGACTTAGCTCTGCTGCTTTCGCGGTCAAAAAAAATAGATCATTAACTGACATAGAAACGACTCGACTTGTTTACTTCAGTTACTTCCATAGCATTATGTCCTATGTGATTTTACTTTGGGGTAATGCAGCCGGTATTCAACCAATATTTGTCGTGCAGAAGCGAGCTATTCGTGCAATCTATAACTTAGGCCCTAAAGACTCCTTAAGGCAAAAGTTTAAAAATATAATATATTGACAGTTGCATCTCAATATATTTTTGAAAATGTTATGTATGTATAAATGTTAAGAAAAACATTAATAATTTTACCAAAATTGGTGATTTTTCATAATATTAACACTAGAAATAGGCATAATCTTGGTGCACCTGTAACTCCGTTGCATCGAATTCGTAATTCTTTTATGGGACAATGTTTCCGCTTTTACAATAGGATCCCAGAAAACGTCAGAGAATTTTCTATATTACGATTTAAAAAAAATGTGAGAAGACGTTTATGTGTTAAAAGTTATTACCAAATTAATGATTTCGTAAATGATAACACGCCTTGGGAATGAAATGCTCGCCCCAGTCTGTTTCAAAAGTTTCATTGTCACAGATATTTAAATATATATTTGTATAAATTTATTTTAAAAAATAGGTCCCGCTAAGTTTCTTGCGCCGGTTCTTCTCAGGTCTTAGGCATTAACTTTAGTGAACTGGTGGTAAATTATTTGACGTTCAAAAAAATGAAGCATGTAGCTTTTATTTTGAATAAAATTATTTGAATTTGAACAAACAATCATCGGGACAAATAAATAAAATTTTGTGAAATAGTTATTTTACAAGATACCAGTTAGTTAGTTTGATTTAATTATTCGAGGCGAAGAATTAAATCAAACTAACTAACGATAATTAAATTATTATTTTCAATGAAACAAGTATTTTTAATATGAAATAAATGACTTTTAAAAGATATATGTAATCTCAAAAAAAATTATAAACACGAAGCGACGAAGGAACACGGAATAATGATTTGGATTATTAACGTCGTTGAAATTAAATAGGTGTTCCAGCCGGAAAAGTTTAAAACTCTAAATTTAATTGTTTGAATTCGTGGAACGGCTTAGGAGCAAAAAACGCGTGTGAACAAACTGGGCAGTCGGAACAAAATTGTTGTGGAGCTTGAAATGACTCATTCCTGTTCCGGAACAGCTAAGTTTGTCTAGTCAGCACTGTTCCGGAATAGGCTAGCGTTTTGTATTCCGGAACCATGTGCCGAACGAAACGAAACGTCATTAGTATACAGCGTGAAGGTACAAACTCATGGAATTTCCTTTCCTTTCATCAAGCATTAGAATCTTTATTTTTGCTACGTTAAGTGTGTATTTTATGTTTTTATGTGTCTTTAGGGTTCCGTGTCTCAAAAGTAAACAACGGGTCCCTTACATGATCACTTTGTAGTCCATCTCTCCGTCTGTCAAGATCATTATCTGAAGGTTACGTGATATCAAGCTAAAAACAATGTAAAATATTTAGTTGCCCGGTCCCGGTACCCGGTTTATCATTTTTGCTGCATTTTTTATGAGATTCACCGCGTAATCAAGACCTATAGGTACTTCCCGTGGACCTACAGTTATGAAATTTCACACGAAACGAGATCTTATTTCTTTAATTGTTTTAATTAAAGAAAAAAATGAAAACTTTGAGATATTTTATAGAAAACTAGAGGGCGCGCGCGGCTTCGCCCGCTTATTAGGAGTGAATTCTAAAAAAACCACGTAACACGTGTTAAATAAATATTTTTAACAGTCTGAATTTAATTTTTTATAAAAAGCGGTGGCAATTTAAAGATTTTTCCATATAAACTTTCAATCCCTTATTTGAACCCTTAGGGGAGAATTCTTAAAAACCATGAAACACGTGTTCAGTGAAATATTTTTAAGAGTCCGGAGTTCAAATTTTATAAAAATCGGTACAGATTAAAATTTTTTTTCATACAAACTTTCAACCCCTATTTCATCCCTTTAGGGTTAAAATTTTTCAAATTCTTCTCTTAGTGGATGTCCAGAATATGAAAATAAACATCTGCCCAAATTTCACGTTTCTACCATCAGCGGTTACGGCTCTGCGTGCGTCTTACCTCAGTCAGTCAGCACAAGTTTTTATATATATAGACTAGAGGGCGCGCGCGGCTTCGCCCGCTTATTAGGAGTGAATCCTAAAAAAACCACGAAACACGTGTTCAATAAAATATTTTTAACAGTCTGAATTTAATTTTTTATAAAAATCGATGGCAATTTAAAGATTTTTCCATATACACTTTCAACCCCTTATTTGAGCCCTTAGGGGGTGAATTCTTAAAAACCATGAAATACGTGTTCAATGAAATATTTTTAAGAGTCTGAATTTCAAATTTTATAAAAATCGGTACAGATTACATTTTTTTTCCATACAAACTTTCAACCACTATTTCATCCCTTTAGGGTTAAAATTTTTCAAATTCCCTTCTTAGTGGATGTCCAGAATACGAAAATAAACATCTGCCCAAATTTCACGTTTCTACCATCAGCGGTTACGGCTCTGCGTGCGTCTTACCTCAGTCAGTCAGCACAAGTCCTTTTATATATATAGATAAAATCAATACAAACTTGTATTTGTAATCGCAAAATGAATGCATAAGTTCGCAAACTTAAATTTGTCTTATTTTAGTTGTACTTCCGTTGATCGAAATTCATCAAATTGCTACGGAACCATTTCCGGTAAAAGAGTCTGACTCGCATTTGATGGGATTTTTTTTCAATTTTTATCTTGTAGGCTCAATAAATAAAAAAAAAGAATCCTCGCTTAAAATTTAACCCAGCTACTTACTAAACCACTTGTGCTTAATAGAATGCAATTACAATATGTATGTTATCGTTATATTGTATATTAATAAACATTTAATCAATTAATACATTTGTTAATTTATAAAACTTTCTTACATATCGGAATTTTCCATAGCATTCTTTGTACTGTATTTTAGTTCTTTTTAACTTCATACATAACTTTAGTCGTTGCTATAAACTACAATATATATAAAGTTGCTATAAAGTAACAGCTTGTAATTTTTTGCAAAAAAAATAAAAACTTATCATTTGAATTTATTATAAAAAAAAATATAAACAATGAATTCTCTATATGAAGAAGTGGACACAAATAATAAGGTATCTAATAAAAGTTCATCGATAAAATCTACGTCCAAACAAGTATGTACCTATAATTTTTCTTTATTATTATTTACACTTTTAGGCTTAGAATTCTATTTCTGATTAATTCGAATCTTAGCCCCCAACTTCATTTGCGTGGACAAAAAATTGTGAAATCCTGTTCTACTAAAGAACACTTCAAATTTGGGAACGAGAGTTAGTTTATGAGTAAACATATTAAAGTAACCAACCAATTTCCCCTTAATCTGCAGGGAGTCCTTGAGGATCCCCTGGAGGGCACGTACGAAGAAGTTGATGACAGTGGACGAAAAAGATACTCCGTCGCCTCATTTCCTTTGGTTACCCCGCTAATGATAAAGCATGCAACTAAAAAAAACAAATAATCAAAAATAAAAAATAAATCAGCTTCACGCTGTATCCCGCACACAGCAGGGTAGGCAGAGGTAACCTAGTGTTAAGACACTCCGTTCCCCACTTTCTGCCGAATTCTGGAGGCATTGCGTGTTGAGTGGCAGAACTCAACGCCGCGCTTAACCTCGACACCAGAGCGAAGAAATGGAAATATAAATTT
>DWQW01012781.1:0-10621 GCA_018249695.1 Heliconius erato demophoon | reverse complement strand
CAAAGTCAACATAATGACACGACCGCGCCATTTAGGTGTCAAAATAAAGTAGGGGCGTCTAAAACAACACTTTATCTAGAGAAAACCGTCTATTTACTTAAATATATGTATCTTTTAGACCGTTGGAGTTTGTTGGTGGAACTATAAACGCGATGGTTGTGGGTTCGACTTCCACTCCTAGAAATGAGGTTTTTTTAATTCTTTCGCTGTGGTAATATGACAGTGTTGCGTTAAATTCCGCCTGAGAACACATAATATTTCGAAAATTAGATGGGTGTATGTTAAAAATACTGGAGCCGACAACTAATACTTAGTAACAAATACTTAACAGCAGAGTAAGTAGGGGGAACCTAATTTTAAAACACTGGATTCCTCAGTTTCCGCCGACAACTCGTACTTAACGCTGCATTTTCTGCAAGTGCTAATTTCCTTGCAACTAGAGTGAGGAAATGAAAATATTGAATAAGCAACGGAAATCAAACCCACAGTCACACGCTTCTGTGTTAAATTAAAATAATTCAAAAGCCTGTGCTATGACTGCCTCATATTATTCAATATTGTAACGTAAACATGTTTTTTTAACATTTTTAATTAATTTCTGTCACAAATATGGCTTGAAGCAATACGACTGTCTTCGTTCCTTCATATTATTTGTCTTAAGTTTGTTTCTTATTATATCTTTTGTCTGTTCAACAAAAGAAAGTTAAATTCTAATCTTTTATAGTTTATTCTTATTTTTTATAACTTTTTAGCTATGAAAACGAATGAATTTACATGACATTCTGTGTCTAACAGTAAAAGTGACTGACAGATTTATATAGATTTATTTTGTGAGTTCGATTCTCACTCAGGGGTATGATTTCTTTTTACTTTTTCGATGTAGAAACAAGACAACCCACGGCATTTATTCCTGCAACACGCAAGTGTCCTAACACTAGGTTTTATCTGCATATCTTCGGTCATGGCGCAGAGGCACAAAGTGTGACTGTAAAATCGACTGGTTGTGGGTTCGATCCCCACTCGAGGAGATGAAATATTTACTTAAATTTATATTTCCATTTCTTCGCTCTGGTGTCGAGGACAAGCGCGGCGTTGAGTTCCGCCTCAACTCAACACGCAATGCCTCCAGTAATCAGCGGAAAGTAGGGAACGGAGTGTCTTATCATAAGGTTCCCTCTGCCTACCCTGTTGTGTGCGGGATACAGCGTGAAGCTGATTTTTTTTTATAACTTACAATTTATTTGATTCCACAAGCACAATGAAATGTAATTTGAGTGTACAAAATATCTCAAGATTCGTCAGCAGTAGATATATACATATTACTATTGTACTTGGATGTGATCGTTGCTTGCTTAACAATGATCTTACAACACCACTTATGTAATGGATATCAGCAGTTAAATGTTCTTTTGAAGAGACATTTAGTATTTACAACCCTTTTCCCGTTTAAATTATGTTTTTCAAAATATAGCTTTATAATTTACTCAAACTATTTTTTATCTAAGTATTTAACTTGACAAAATAGGTGAACTCTATTGAATTATTGAAATCTTCAAAAAGATTCGTTTTTAGAGGGAATTTAGTGACATGAATATACTTTGATTTAATTTTTGATTAAATTTCAAAAAGCAACATCCATATTCCATTTATTTAACCACTAAATTTGCTTTATTTTACAAAGCTAAATTTTATTAATATTATTTGATAAAATTCATTCTCCCGAGAGAACGTACAATTGAACATACAACCATCATGTTTACTATCTGACGCTGTGCCGCTGCATCACGACGACCTCTTAATAATAATTTTATCAAATGAATTTATTATTAAAATCCTCCTAAAGGTAAAAAAAAATAAGTTGTATTATTCTGAAAAGAGCCTGGTAAATATTAATATAACTTGTTTTAAGCCACGTGACAAGGTTGTATATTTTTAAAAAGTTGGTGTTGTCTTGTAATATTTTATATATTTTTTTTCTGTAACAATATAACAATATACTCTATCTTTATATATTTTTAGTTTTGTTTGTATATATTAATGTATGTTTATTTATATTCAGCGTTATCACAGCACTTATCACACAGTGTTTCAAATCTGGGTGAAAATGACGATACATGAAACTTCACATACACTTTCTTTTTGTTTTTGTGAATTCACCCAACTCTCCCGTTTCACTCAACACTCCCGTTTATTATGTTACACCTCACTTGGTATTACGTCACTGATTGATCGTCACTTTTTTGTTCAAGTTCAGTAGTTGTGGATAGATTCAAATATTAAAGTAAATATATTATCAGTTCTATTAAAAGCTTCCATTGGCTCCGAAAGCTATCAGGTGTGTTTTTAATTAATTGCTTACTTAATTTAAAGAGGCAAACTTTTAATCCATATTTCTGCGGTGGGCACGGACCATCCGCCCCTCCTCTTCACCACCTATGAGGGTAGGCAGGAAAACATGGAAACCTAGTGTCAAGATCCCATTAAGAAACTTCGGGTCCCCATTTCCCGCCGATTTTTTGATGCATTACATTGTGAGTGACGGGACTCAACGCAATTTCTATTACAAATGAATACCAATAATATTTTTACTGTTGCAAAATCAATGCCTAAATAATTTCCTTGTAACATATGTATGAACGAGCATTCAAATAATAATCACGTTGAAAGCTTACACAGTACAAGAATAATTTCTTATCTCGTGCCAAATGGATACAAAACGATGATATAATGATGTTACCACCTACGATAATATTATACTTACCTACAAAGTCTTTTTTATGTGTTGCTATATGTAAAAAACAGTTGAATCATAATATTGGGAAAAGGAATAAATTATGCTATTTAGTTTTTTATTTTATTGATATTTTATTATAATATTACTATTTGGATTGCAAACATTTGAAATTTTTGTCTTCTATGTGAATGTATTCAGCTATAAATATTATTGATCAGGTTCAAGCTGTATCCCGCACACAGTAGGGTAGGCAGAGGGAACCTAGTGTTAAGACACTTCGTTCCCCACTTTCTGCTGAATTCTGGAGGCATTGCGTGCTGAGTGGCAGAACTCAACGCCGCGCTTAGCCTTGACACCAGAGCGAAGAAATGGAAATATAAATTTAAGTAAATATTTCATCTCCTCGAGTGGCGATCGAACCCACAACCTGTCGGTTTTACAGTCACACTTCGTGCCGCTGCGCCACGACTGGACTAAATATTATTGAAGTTTATCAAAAACTGTCTTTGTATTTACTTATATCAAGATTTAAATTATGTAGTCTATTTTTTTTGTAAGACTATATTGCAAATATATTAAATTTAAAAATATTTGAGAAAGGATTCTTTATCACACACAAAGAGAGACATCACTCTACATTTCATTGCTCTATATTTCAGAAACTCATCACTAAAAATCTATTGCCATATAGTATAACTGTAATAAAATCTAAATATTTCTACGCCATAGTTACGCCAATTATATACATATGTATGTAATAAAAAAACAACTATATAATAAAAGCATACATAAATCAAATATATTTTTTGTGGCTGACCTCTAATTAATCAACAAAACGTTCTGTCGTTGAATCACCTTTTGTCTATATTTTAATTTAGTATAATATACGGTTGTTTACTAATAAATGCATCATATTAGACTACAGATTTTCCGCTTACAGATATATATGTCATGTTTTATATGTTTATATTAATGATATTAGTGCTAATGATACCCGTGATAATGATCATCATGTGATGAATTGTTAATGATATATTATTACTAACCTTATACAAAATTAAATAGTAAGGAAACAGTACTCATTTAAGGTTCCTTATAAATAACTGGTGATACATATATTGTTCTTATAGGACCTAACCACTCAGACTAAGGTGTACGACAAAGAAAAATTACGGAGTATTATTCGTTTGTCCTTTTTCTTCTAATTATATTAAAAATCTTCAATCCACAGATCAATATACAATGAATGTATTGTTTGATATTTAAATACAGCTTAAAGAACCTTGTTTCTTTTAATTTTGATGTTATCTAAAATATCTTATGATATTAGATTGTTGTTTATTCAAGTATGATACGCTCACTATTTTTAAAACATTTATTGTAAGTAAATTGGAATATCATTAACCTGGCTGTAGGTACAGGCAACACGCATTGAAGTAAACATAAAATATTTTAGTAATTTGGAGTTACGGACTTAAAGACAATAGCCATACAGACAGACAGTGTAGACCGGAGTCGTCCTAATCTATATCGATTATATATTTTGAGTGACAGTCAACAACAGAGCGAAATGCCATTTGGTGATCGTAAGAACAGGTCCGTGACCGTGACATTAGCGTATCTGTTCCGCTACCTAATCATGTAGGTCTAGGTACATGTTATGTACATACATAGGTACCGAAAATAAGTATTTATTATCCTTGTATTATGTATAGGTTACAAAAAGTCCATTGTCCATAATTATAAAGACTATTAACATGTGGTCCTAATAAAAATGTAGAGTATGCAACCAAATTTCTATGTAGTCCATATTTTATTATGGTAATTACTCAATACTAATTGCCAAACAGTCAACAAAGACAATATTAGGGCAAAAAGCTATATAATTAATGAATTCTCTGAACAAAACCTTACGAAAATTTCTGGTGCCTAATTCTGCTGGTGCTTCATACATTCCCTGTAAGTAAGTTGAGGTACCTGATTAAAAACGAGGAAAATTTTGAGGATAAAGAAGTCTTATTAATTCTGTTTTGTACAGTCAAAAAAATATTACTCAGCTTTCAAAGAAATTCTTTTGCATTCGCTAACCGTATTGCGACGTCGTTGCGGTACTAAATTGTTACCTAAATGATGTATAACATTCACTATAGTTTTAATACGGTATAGTTCTAGTGAATAATATAGTATAACAATAATGATCAAAAAAATTGTTAAAAACGTAACAACGGTTCTTATAATTTTTGTAGAAGCTTTTTTAAAGTAGATTCTAAACAGATTTCAAATTTATAACTATGACAAATATAATTTCTTTAATAATTACTATCAAACATGCATGAAATGGTATCTCAATCTTTCCAACCTTTCTTCTTTTGACGGAAAAACGTATAATTTTGTCTTTTGCGTTTATTTAAACTTTGACCTTCTTTTGACGGAAAAATCTATTATTTTGTCTATTGTACTTACTTAAAAAATCTACTTAAAAAAATAAGCCTCAAAAAATATAAGCATATTATTATTTGAATGCATAATACCTGAAGGCTTGGGATTTTGAGACGTCAAAATATAAATATTTTAAAGAGATTAAGTTTAAAATTTTCCTTTTATGGTAAGGTTCGTCGTATTTGTAGCAAATATTTACTTGTGGGTATGGCCTTTTAAAGTGCATTTTTTGTTAGCTTTACTTTACAAATTGATGTTTAATATAATAGTTATCGGATTTATTGTAAATATTCATTGTATTTATTTTAATATTGTTGTTTTAGTATGGGTCTAAGTTATGTACACTTTTTTATTTGCTCAGTTCTTTGTCCCTGTTTGATCTCATCTTTAGAATAAGTGGAAGAACATTAGAGAAAAAATAATATAACCTAAGCAGAGGCTTCATCAAATATCTATGTATTCAATATCTAAGCTTCAATATCTATGAATTTTTAGGTTTTTTATTCTAGATTCATGCTTTCACGCACCAAATCCGAAATTTTACACTTCGAAGTTCAAACTCGTCCTTTCACACATTAAATAAAATATTTTACACTTCGATGTGTTCGATTGACGATTGATTGATTGATTGATGCGTAAAATAATGAATTAAGACAAAAACCTAATATATTCTAAAAAGAAGCTATATTTACGTTGTGAAAACCTAAAATATTTAAGAAAAAAATGTATAACTATTGAATATTCGAATAAGAACTCCGCCAAAATTTGATTTTTGGTCATAATTGATATAAGTATCTACAAAAAATTGTACACTAAGAATGATGACATCGGGATAATTTATGACCAGCACCATAATATATTCTTGAACGCTTCTTTCACGCACTTTTGTTATAATAAACCATTGTTGTATAATAAAAGGTCATTCGTCGCATTTTAATATCGTTTTTGTGTCGAAAGTGTCGTTAAAAATGCAAAAACTAAATATAATTTTGTGCGAACAAATGATTGATGATGGACACCGACGACGTCAGATTATGCAGGAATCACTTGACTAATTGAGATAGCTTGTTTTGATTTAAATAATTTATTGCACTTTATTAGACGACGTCGATGGATTTCTTAATTTTACCTGATTTTAGCAATAAATATATTAGAGTTATCAATAATATTCAAAGATATTAGATAATTTTTAAAGAGAACTGTAAACTGATATGATTTGATCAAGCCATTTAAAATATGTAAAAACGCAAATATCAAATTAGAGAAGGAAATATATTTTGTTATTAAATTAAATACTTTTTCAAGTCAATTTCAATTTTCTTATTACTTTTTGCCCACATTCAACATAAATGAAAGAGCCTGCGACTACCGTAGAAGGTATGTAAGCTGAATAACACTTAAATTCCATTTGGTACTCACAAACGTATTAAATTGTTACATTAAAAACCTTTTTAATCGTCACATATAAAGTTCAGAAGATCAACCTTTTTAAGTTAAACAGTCGTTTAAATCAATTGATAAGGTCTATAAAGACTACAGACAAAATATAAGCGACTCAATTTTTAATGGAGGGCAAAATTGATGAGAATCATTTACCGCGCGCTTAAATGCATTTCGAGTATTTCGTAAGACGTCACGTCAGTTATTTTTTATTCTTGAACACTATTTGTTGCTTATAATATTTTTTTACTCAAGTAAATAGATGAAAATTGTGAAGAAAAGGACACAACAATACAATACAATGTTTTATATTATATCTCTTTACGAGTATATGGAAGATACATGACTCAATTCATATATCAAACTCAAACAAGATATATATCTTATATAATGAGAAAATCTATTATTAAGGGGAACTTATCAATTAATAGAACCCAAAACATTTTTTTCTGTTTATCTGTTAGACGATTTGTCTGTGCGCTTGTGCACGCTAATCTAAAAAACGGCTTAACCGAATTAATGGAAGTTTTTACTATTGTATTTTGTCAAACTTGCCTTAACATTTACCGTTTGTTTTATTTAAATATAAATTTTGTCCAACATAATAACTTCGTAAAATGTATAATTGTGTAAATTTCTACAAAATAATAGATTTATCGAATTGGCCGAATTCTGTAGTTAGTTAGTCACTACACTAGCCTAGACAACTATGTTGGTGTGGATGTCATTTGGAAAATCTTGTTTCTCTCAGTAGTGCTCTACATTTCCTAATCTACTTACATGACAAATTTTTACTTCCTAAATTCAATAGTTTCGTATGTGCGTAATATGTCAGTCATTTAGTACCGGGAGTTTTATATATAGATTACTAATGCAATATTTTGATCTAATATGTGACCCGTATATTGTGAACGGAGTCTCTTGATTTTAATAGTTTCTTAATTTAATAGAATTTTTTTTTTACTTTTAATTTACAATTTTGTCGCAGAAACTTAACATTAGTTAGTAAAATATATATTTTTATAAGTGAGAAAGTACCACGAACTAAGTAGCACCATTGTATAATAACATAAAGAAACCATATATATTAAAAAGTCAGAAATTTGAATCAATTTCAATTGAGCACGCGTGTCGGGAGCTCATAATTTAGGAACATAAAATTTTACCATAAAGGTGTGACTGCTTTCAATTACTTAATACATCAAAAATCAACCTTATGCCGTGGAAATAGAACTTAAAATACTATTTTCAATACTATGCGTGATTTCATACACGCCGATGGTAGCCATGAGGAAGATAGTCGTTGTAATTGTGACATTTCAAAGTACTTGTATGTTTATTAGCATAAGGTTGCGATCAGATTTTTTATTGAATCGATTAAGATAAGTTTGTTTTCTTTTACTTTTGTGTAATATTCTTTATATATTTATATTCGTGAAGCTTGTAAACCTTCAGTTATCCCTGTTTAAAAAACATTTTAAATTCAACAACTTTCTTGGACATATCATAATTTGGTTTCAGGGCGTGTCGCGTTTACGCGCGACGGTTGTGGGTGTGTTTCCCACTCGGGGAAATTAAATATGTAATATTTTCATTCCACGCTCTGATAACGTGGCAAAGTGCGGCGTTGAGTTCCGCCACTCAACACGTAATGCTTCCATAATTCAGCAGACTCCAAAGAACGGAAGCATCTTAATGAGAACAGTGTCTTAATTGTAGGTTCCCAGTTTTCCTCTCTCTGTCCTATGACAGGGTGTCATGTGTGGGATATACTATAGTGTACCTAAAAATTATCTTTGAATCACATATTTTTATTTTTTTATAGAATTCACACATATTAGACCTCCTAAATAATCTTAAGCCATCATTTTTAATTTAATTAAATAAATTGATTGCATATCGCTAAAAGGTCGTAAAAATTTACAACGAAATCATAAAATTGTTACTAATGTTGTGAATACTGTATATTTTTTTACAAAACATTTTAATTAATAGTAATTTAATTAATATCTGATTCTGATTTGATCGTTATATTGCCGTTATTTTTGTAAAAAAGAATGTATGCTTATGTATTTTTATCAATATTATAAATAACGCAGTAGATATGAAAAGTTGAGATATGAGTTATGAAAAATCAAGAAAGTTCTTAAACGCGTTGATGTCTTTTACTTAAAAAGTATCGTATCCAGCTTGCAAAATTTTGATTTTTAACAATCTGAATAAAAGTAACAATGTAAATAAGATCAATCTAGGTGCAGGAGCACAAGGGTGTGACTACACGCAACAGGTTGTGGGTTCGATCCCCTCTTTAGACGAAATTACATATTTAATATTTTTATTTGTCGAGGCATAAAAGTGCGGCGTTTCTCCACTCGACATGTATGTAATGTAAACTGGGGAGCGGAGTGTCTAACACTACGCTGCCTCTGCTTACCCTGCTACGCGCGGGATACAGCATGAAGCTAAAAAAAAAAGTCTTGTTGATCGTGTATTAATTATGTACCTAGTTAGATACTACCTCACTGACAGACGGAAGACGGAGAATACTGTACTGTATAAGACGGTATGTCGCTCCGTTCTTCTGTAGTACACTCGTCTACTACTACAAAGAATACTTACCTTAAATTTAAAAAAATATTCTTCAATTTAAATAGAATCTTTAAATTTCGTATAACTCATATCTCGTAAGCATATAACACGCAGGTCACTGTATTGAGAATTTTGGCGTTGAATTTTTTTACTTAAGAACAGGGTGGGGTTAAAGGGTTAAGAACAGGGGGACCAGGGTGGCTCACAGGTACAATGTTTGGCTGTCAAGGCGATGATCGTGGATTCAATGTCTATTTGATGAATGTTTTGATACCCTAACGCTGTATACTTAGCGGAGGAGTCCTGAAGAATAGAGTGCCAAACTCAACGTTCGCCACATACACATACCTTTTACGCCTCGCCCGCTGATAAACTTCTAAATATTAAAATTAATTGAAAAACATTGGAAACGCGTAATTTCTTCACTCTATATGCAATTTCTCGCAATTGGAAATAAGATAAAGGATTATAATAACACTATCAACTAATATAGGACGCGCGATGTAAAAAAAGAATTTATAACCAACAAGCCCATTATACGTCCATTCCACTTAACAGTGTTACTATTTAAAGTCACATTTTTTACATATAATACAACGTAAAGTATACTTTTAGCGGATTTATAAGATTTATCATCCAATAGTGAAGTCAGATTATCTCGGATTATCTCTCGATGATCTTAGCTTGTGCTTCTTGCGCCTCTTGATACCATTCTTTACGGCCATTAAACGTCAACAGAAAGATATATTTAAAGGATCAATGTAATTATTTTTGTTTATTTTTTTTTAATATTATAAATATGTATGGATTGTAAATATATAAATTAATCATTTTTTGAGTTATAAAAGTGCTTTTTGATGGTAATAAAAAGGTGTGGTGTTAGGTTCCGCCATTAAACATGCCATGTCTGAAATTCTGGCGGAAAGTGGTATAAAACGTTAACATAAAGAAAGTAAAAAAATATTTAAATTACTTATATCTAATAATAATAATATCTTAAATCAATATTTCGATGTTTATATTAAAATACATTCATTATTTTCTAACAAGTCTACTGCTTTAGACATTGCATATGCAAATTCTCTTTTATTACAACTGCAATTCATTTTGTACGTAAATAAATAAATAAATCAGCTTCACGCTGTATTCCGCTCACAGCAGGGAAGGCAGAGAAAACCTAGTGTTAAAACACTCCGTTCCCCACTTTCCGCCGATTTCTGGAGGCATTGCGTGTTGAGTGGCGGAACTCAACACCGCGCTTTGCCTCGACACCAGAGCGAAGAAATTAAAATATTAAAAAAATTAGCTTCACGCTGTATCCCGCACACAGCAGGGTAGGCAGAGGGAACCTAGTGTTAAGACACTCCGTTCCCCACTTTCTGCCGAATTCTGGAGGCATTGCGTGTTGAGGGGCAGAAC
>DWQW01012780.1:0-10622 GCA_018249695.1 Heliconius erato demophoon | reverse complement strand
CCGAACCCACAACTATAACTGCGCCACTACTGGAGTAAACAATCAGATAATCTTAATAACACCGTAATATTATTAAATAAATATATTTTAATAATTTGTCGAATTTGTCAATTTTTGATAATAAATTTCAGAAAAAAGTTCCATGGAAGTCAATTCTACGTGCCCGTGGGATGTATGCAATTATGTTTGCTCATATTGGTAACGCTTGGGGTCAGTTGACTCTGTATTCTGAAGTGCCGGCATTCATGGATAAAATTATGGGTGTCAATATAAAGGCTGTAAGTCATTTTTTTTATTTTTAAGGATATGGTCTATATAAATTTGTAATTCAAATGTCTTTTTTAATTTCTCCTTTATTTTTATTCGTCAAAACCATATTGAAATAGCTTCGCTCTGTATCCTGCAAAATCAAACGTCGTAACCAAAATATATTAAAAGCAGTTCTGCTGAAAAGAACCAGTAAGAAACTCTACAGTACAGTGAAGGTACCGTAAGATACGGTACAATAAAGGTACCGTACCATACTATGATATACTGTTGAAACTCAATTGAAATGTATTCCACAAAGAGAGATATAATATGAGGCCGCAACTTACACACTATGTCTTTCCTGGTTAGTATTAAGGATCCACAACGGCCAGGAGCCATGATGGTATTCTCTGCAGCGGACGACAATGTTTAGTAAATTTGACATTCAGTGTTTTGTATTTCAAATCAATACATTAAATGCAGACAGCAGAGAAGCCTCGTGTAAAGAGGGAGCGTTAAAATGCTAGTGGACAACACTGCCCAATGTTCGAGGCATTGTGCGTTGAGTGGCGAAACTCAACACCGCGCTGTGTTTTAAATAAAATTAAGCTTAAGTTTATATTTACAGAATGGACTTTTAACAGCGCTGCCTTTCCTTGTGATGTGGATAACGAACTTCTTCTTCAGCTGGTTCTCTGACATGTTGATTGTAAAGAAGTACTTAACTGTGAGACAAACTAGAAAATTTATGAATTCTTTAGGTATTGTATATTTTAATTATTTCTGGTCGGTTTAAAATCGGTAAATGGTACGGTAGCAAAACACCCGCTTGAACTATATATATTTATTATTTAACCTCCCGAGGTCTGAGAAAAATTGTTTTAAAAATTTATCTAAATTGATAATATACGCATAAATGAAAAAAATTGGTTGGAAAATGTAATTTTCCTCTGTCATTTATATAACACATTAGTTCCCAATACTGATACTATTTTGTGTCATATATAAATAAGACATTAAAGGAGACAAACTATTCCATACATTTTTGGGCCCAGAATGTAAAGATATGAAAATGGTATGATTTAATAGATTTAGATACATCATTTCCTCCCTGAAATCTATATAAATTTTGGCAATCTGAGAGCCGAGTTATTAGAGATTTGATAAAAGTGAGGTGAAGTTCGCAGCACAATTTCTTGAATATCAACGTCTATTAAATATGTGAATACTGAGTTGTTTAAGCATTAATGTTTATTATTTATAAATAAAACACATTTTAATGAATATTTTATTCTTCTTCTATTATCTATTATTAAAATGTCATCTAAGAAGTGTGCAGGTGGAAGTAAATTATTTTTGTATCTAGCCTTAACTAAGGTACCTTATATGGTACCTTATATATATAATACTCATAACACAGCAGCCTACCATTCGTCTTCCTACAATACAATTGCAGTATTTCATAGCAATAGCTTCCCATCCTCTACGAAAGCTGTCAAATAAAATGCACCAGAAATATATTTTCCTGCTTATATGTCGGGATTATATCACACCTCTAAGTAACCAGGTTGTGGTGGTTTTCATCGTCTAAAGGTCGTCGGACTAGGGCCTTGCAGTGTCCATTGGCTAACCCACAATTCACACAGCGATTCATATCCATAGTAAGTCGTAAGATCCAAAAAAATTCAGAGTCCAGTGGGGAAGCGAGGGTCGTACAAAGTAGGCAGAGTCAAAATCCGAGAAAAACAAAGCAGTAGTCATTGAAAATATCAAGCAAACGGGAAAACATTCAAAACGTCGATGCGTTATGACACAAGCGTAATGACAGAAGCAAATGTTTTTTTTAAATGTTTTTTATTTAATGGCCTGATTTTGCGATGACAAACAGAAGCAAAAATGCAAAAAATCATTAGACAAGGTGTGATTGTCAATCAGCTGTCACAGCTCTGATTTAAAATATGATTGGTTTTAATCGATTAAGGACCTAAAACTTATTTTTTTCATTTTTCTCCACTTTCAGAATGTCAATTAATTTATTATTTGCTATTCTAAAAATAAAAAAAAAATTGTAATTTTTTAGATCTCATCTCAATTCTTTACGTGTAGGCCCAAAAGTTTCATTCTTCTTTGTAGGTAAAGTATTAATCTTAAAAAAGATTAATAAGGTTTTAGTAAAATATCTTTCTAGAACTGTATTTTGATGTTTATATTAACATTCAACTAGCTACCAAAAAGTAGTAGTAAGTAAATCACAGTCAGCTTATGTTTTTAATTTTAACGTATTTTCGTACTACAAATATATTTTGTATGTTAGTCAATATGCTGTTGTGGTCTTTGTGTAGTTCGCTTTTCTGCACCATTTTTTTTCAGAGTAATCGATAAAGTTTTTATGTTTACGTAAAATTTTGGCAGGAATTAAAGATAAGCTTCTCATGAAAAATCCTACTGGAGTCATTTTATGAGTATTTTTTATGTTTTTAAATCGTAATAACAAAATATAAATTACAATCTAGTCTAGATAACTTTATGCACCCCATAATTAATAATAAGGAAAAATATACATAGGTCAATATGGCTTCGTCATGGTTGCTAAATCGGTGATCTTCTGGTTCACCTAATCCACCGCTGGGCTGCGGCTGCGGCGGCCTGGCATTTAGTTTAGATACGTCGAAGACTTTAGATCAAATGTGGCATGGGGCGCTCCTTCTAAAACTTCGAGCATACGGGTTTCTTAAGAATTTATGCAAGTCGGATAGCCAGGTTTTTGGATACAGCATTAAGGTCGCTGTCAACTGGTCTTCCTCCTTTTCGGGAAACCGTCTATCATTGCCGTATTAAACTTGTGTCTGCTATTGAACCATCTCTCGGAAATATTTTTTTATGAGGTGAATTACCTGGTTCAGTTCAGTTTGGTTAAAATCGTTGGGGATCCAATAATCTGTAAAAGGTTTGGCTTTCTGTAAAAGATTTTGCTTTTACATTGGCTTTAAAAAGACTAAGCTATTACTATACCAAAATGAGTCGCAAAATTGTGGGCCCAAATGTAAAGAGATGAGATATAATCTAAATAAATTATATTTTTTTAAATTTTAAAATACTTAAATGTTTTAGATCCATAATCTGTTACATTAATTTGAAAACAAAATATTAGTTCATTTTAATTAAGTCTAAGTACTTTAACGTACTTATTTGTGCATATATAATGTCAATTAATTACTGAAAAAACAAAAAGAATTTCATTTTGAATGGACTTAAATCATTCATATTTCAAATTTCAAATGTGACAGCTAATTGACATTGATACCTTATATAATGATGATGCATTTTTTGCTTCACTCGTTTCGTTCGTTTCGATGCGTTTTGCGCATTTTCCCGTTTATTCCCTACCTTGTACGACCCTTATTTCCGCAGTAGACACCGAAATATTGGATCTAACGACCGCCACACTATGAATATGGATTGCTATGTGGATTGTGCAATAGCCTCACTTTTACCAAATCTCTAATAACAGCTCTAATATCTGCTTTCAGATTACCAAAACTGGCAAAATTTTCCGAAAAGGAATGATTTACCTGAATCTATTAAATCGTACTATTTTTATCTCTTTACATTCTGGGCCCAAGAATGTTTAAAATCATTGCAGTCTCCTTTATTCAGTTCTGACCAGTAGTGCTTACATAATTCGCGAACAAAGTAACGGACACCCAGATAATCAAAACGACAAATAGGCAGACAAAAATTCTGATTAGGTTTTAGCCAGTGTTATTCATTGTTGGACCTCATTCATAAGTTTCTATATTTTTTATGGGCAGAATTTGGAATAAATGGTGGAAAAGTTAATAGGTGCTATGACTACTAACCCCAAAAACATACTCATTAGGGTCAAATTTCCAAAAAAATGCCATTTCAAAATCGCATATTTAGTAGCACCTACGGCTTAAAAAGATTCGTATGCAAAACTCCTAACACCTGTAGTAACAAAGTTCCATATAAATTGTCAACTCCAATACACACTTAATTTAGCAAAAATCCTGTCTTATTTAGCACTTACATCCTAGAATGTAAACCCCTATGTAAAATTTGAGACACCTAGTTGTTGTACATATTTTCTGAGATTTTGTGATGAGTAAGTGAGTGATCTTTCGCTTTTATATATCTATAAATATTATGTTATAAGTGGAAACAGTATCTTAGCCGTATCTCTTTTTATATACTTACCTACTATTGTGTAATATTCTTTCTTTTTAGGTTTCCGTACCTCAAAAGGTAAAAACGGAAAACTTATAGGATCATTTCATTGCCCTTCTGTTCGTTTGTCAATGATGTTTCTCTCGAGGTCGCTTATAGGTATTAAGCTGGAATTAATATCAAATTTTAAACGCAATCTAAAGATATGAGCATTTATGCATCGATCTTGCTGCACTTTGTATGAAACTTTCCACGTAATCAAATCTAAAGGATATTTCCCGAGGGCCATGAGTTTTGATACGAAGTGGGAAGTAACAATACAACCAAAGGAACAAATCCGCAAGAAAAAAAGGGGAAAAATATATAGGTATTTCAAGAAAATAATAATTACAAACTTATATTTTCAGTTCATTTCAAACAAAATGAGTGCAATATAAGTTTCTTCGTCAACTTTTGTAAGTTGTATTTCCGATTGACCTACAATCCTGAAATTGGTACGGAAGCTTCTGTCGATGAGTCTGGCTCGCATTTAACTTGTTGTTTTTGTTATCGTGCATTCTCATGTATTCTCAACTCAATGTGACATTGGCGAAGTGATTAGAGGCACACTCCAAACGCCATAGGTAAAGAGCAACAACAACATTTACATTCCATAAATCGGCAATACATTTTCAATGGCTTCTGTTTCCTTGCCTCAAAAATAAAGAACCATACTTTTATAGAATAATATCAGTTAAATGTCAATTCATTTCTGTGCGTGCCGACAATAAATATAATTTTATGAATTCACCCAAAATTATAGAAAACGCCGTAGGTTATTTTTTTAATGAAACATACAGGAACATGTGCTTCATTTTCATGTATTCAATTATATTTAACTATCAATTAGTTGTTGGTAGCAATTCGAACATTATAAATATTGTAAGCCTTTTAATTTGTAAATTCGTATTTTTGGATAAAAAAATAATTCGCTTCAACTTAAAGCACTGCAAAGTTCGATCGTGGTGTACTTGTGGCATTCTCGACTGCTTACGGTGATTGTAGGTTTGAATTTTATTTTAGGAAAGAAATGGGATTTTATTTAAGTTTTATTTCCTTGGGCTACTTAACACATAATTTTGGATAGAAAGAGGGGGAGAGGATTTAGTGTTAAGAAATTCCGTTCCCCAATTTTCGTCCAATTATCGGGACATTGTATGTTGAGTAGTGAAACTGAATGTTGCGGTTTCAAACCCTCAACCGCACTAACGTTCTGCCGCGTATAACGGCATATTTTTTTGTATTATAATAACATCAGCTTTATCAATTTTTTTTTAGGATCAATTCCAGCAGCTCTAGGTTTAATTGCTTTAGCGTATGCGCCTAAGAATATTTATATAGTGGAATCCATACTGATTATTATATGTGCTTTCAAAATTTCTTCACATGTTGGATTTCAAGTAAGTTAAATGAAATGTTATTTACTTAATTTAAGAAATTTAATAAAAAAAAAAGATTTAATCATTACAATAATAATGCGTTTGGTTCCCATTTGGGGGATGAATTACAGATATAACTTTTCTTGAGTCTGGTAGGACAAAATCTCGCAATATTATCAAAGAATATATATATAAAAATTATAACTAACTCTATCTGTAGGTAAATCTATTTTGAAAATATTTTTCATTGTAATCCAAATTTAAGATTTTTAATTTTTTTGTCTGTGTGTCTGTGCGTTTCTTTCAGAACCGGCTTAACTTTAAAGATTTAAATATATATTTCACTATTATATTTTGGCAAACTTTTTTTGGTATTTATTGTTTGTTTTATTCTTATCGGTCAACTGTATTTATATTAAGCACTCTATATCACGTTTTTTTTGTTTACAGGTAAATCATATCGATATATCAAGTAATTTCTCTGGCACTATGATGAGTATTAGCAACTTTGCGTCTAACTTGTTTGGCTCTCTAGCTCCGATAGTCGCTGGCATTATTTTGACTGATGTGGTAAGTTCTCATTTAAATTGTCATATATATGTTATTAATTGAAAATAAAAATATGCGGAGTATGGAGTGCTTTAACTCTAGGTTCTCTTCGTCTAGCAAGAGCCGGAGCCGGAGCGTGAAGCTAAAACAATATTATATAAATATTAAAAATGCACAGATATATATATTTTTTCATTTACCCCCCACATAAGCCATAGGTATTTATACTGTTTTGAAAATGAGAGTCGCATTTTGTTACCCTGAGTAGATTTCTTCGGTCTAGTAATAGAATGCGGCGTTGAGTTCTGCAGACAACAAAACAGGCAACATCTTGAATTCTTGAAGAAAATGGAGAGAGAAAGACACTCTCTCTTGATACTCGATTTTCTACTTTACTACGAGGGGTTAGCTTAAAGCTAAATAAAAAAATATTTTAAAAATAAACTTTAATTACAGACAGATGGATATCTCTGGCGCAAAGTGTTCTTCGTGTCAGCCGGCTTTTACTTATGTACCAATACTCTATACGTAATACTTGGTACGGCTGAAACTGCCGAGTGGGATAAACCTGAAAAGAAATCTGTTGACGTAAATGAAATGGAATCAATGTTAAATGAAAAAGTTGATGTAGAAAAATCTAATGAGTTAGAAAAGAATTAGAAATAAAAATAAATATCATAAATGTGGTGAAGACAATAAGAAATTATTGAATAATGATATCAATATCGTCGCTTTCGTAGTGAAGAGTCAGCGTATTGCGACAATCTATACTAATATTATGAAACTGAAAAGTTTGTTGGGTTGAATATTTTAATTTCATTAATTACTGGATCGAAATGAAAAAAAAAAATTGTGTTGTATAATCTATTTATAGATGATGGCTGTAGGCACCATAACCATAATCGTGTCTATATAGTGTTAAAACAGTCCGTTCCCATTAAACACTTCCGTTCTCCACTTTGCTAATGCGATTTGTCCAACCAGGATTAAAATGAAAATTATTTCAATATAATCCTTATTCAGAGTGGAAACCGTACCAATAGTGATTTTAGTCAGATGCTGTCTCACTGAGCCACAATAATAAAACCTCTATTAAGACATTTTTTTTGTGAATTTATTGTTACTTTTTTAGAACGTAGAGGAAAATTTTCACACGTTTAATTTTTGTACTTTTTCTGAAAAAGTATTTTTCTTTCCTATGTATGGAATAACATTTTAAAAAAAGTTAAGAATTAAGTGTTATTTTTCTTTTATAAGCGTCAATAATTTTACATATATATTTAATAAAATAATTATTAGGCCTTAGCTCTAGCTTTTATAAACCTACTAACATTTTGTGATATGACTAGTACTGCTAACGTAATGTACTTCATAATGATTTAAATATTTAATAAAATTTAAATTGTCTTGGTCTTTTTTCCTTTTATTTATCTTTTAAAATATGTCATCTATATGTCATCTATATGACATCGTTTATGGAGTGGTACACAGCGTATACTATTTGTTTTTTTTCCATAAAGACCTAAAGCACAACCATGTAAATTTACAAAATACATATTATGTTGAATTGAATTTTGGTTTTGAATATTGAAACCTACTGCAGAAGCAAAGTAGTCCACTTAAATTAAAAAAAATATATAAAAATGAAATAATGTTAAACTGAGTGTACATTTCCAATTGGCATTCTATCCCGTAAATAGCAGTCTAGGCAGAGGGAACATGGGAACCTAATACACCGGTTTCATTAAGACATTTTTGTTTTCCATTTCTGGACACATTGAGTGTTGAGTGGCGGAACTCAACGCCGCGCATTTTCCCTCAACACTAGAGCGAACAAATGAAAATATTAAATATTTAATTTCCTCTAGTGGGAATCGATTGTGAACTCTAATACATCCTTAAAACCCAATTCCGTAGATATTGATCTAGTATTCTGAATAATGTTTACTAACGCCTGAATTCCATTAGGTGGTGATTTATGAGCTAAACAACCGAACTGATACTTTGGTATGTAATAACTTACAGGCGTTGTATATTTATTTGACTTACAGAAAGCGAAGTCAAATCTAAGTTTTGTATTTCTGTCATTGTTCATATATAGTGTAAGTCAGCTTCACGCTGTATCCCGCACACAGCACGGTAGGCAGAGGGAACCTAGTGTTAAGACACTCCGTCCCCCACTTTCCGCCGAGTTCTGGAGGCATTGCATATTGAGTGGCGGAACTCAACGCCGCGCTTTGCCTCGACACCAGAGCGAAGAAATGAAAATATATTTTTTATATTAAATATATAATTTCCTCGAATGGAGATCGAATCCACAACCAGTCGATTTTACAGTCACACTTTGTGCCCCTGCGCCACGACTAACCCCAAGTATAAGTGTAAGTGTAACGTCATTTAACCGGTCTACACGTTGTGTACAGACCGTCTACGCTAAAACTGAACTTATAATTACTTTTTTAGAACGTAGAGGACGCTGAACTTATAAACACGCACAAATAGGTAAACATTGTGGACACAATTGTTTCTATATAGTTTTTTTATTGTTGGAATTGTATTGAATTCTGAATGAAGTGAATACAAACAGTTCTTTGCAACAGAGCAATCAAAATCGTCTGATTTCAATTTGGGGCAAACTCGTTTCCTTTTAGAAGGCAATTTAAAATTGTGTTATTTAAATGTAAATGAAATAAAAGAAACCGTGGACACATTGCTGTTCTTGATTTTTCATTAGTAAATTTAAACAACACATCAGACGAGAGTAAAAATGAGAATATGTCCAGCGTGGAAAAAATAATATATTTTTTTATGCATTTCTAATAATAAACTTTTTTTTTAAGTTTTTTACTGGCTCTACTTACTTACTCACATAAATACAAAGCACAGCTTAAGCCTTGCAAGCTGCAAGTAATAATATTAATAAGAATAAGTATACTTATTTCATATTAAAAAAATAAAAACAACATAGAAACTTAAAAATAACATAAAAGTACAACAAGGCGGCCTTATCGCTGTGAAGTGATCTCTTCCAAGCCTCCTTTGGATGTTGAAGTTGCATAAAAGTGGACGATGCATATATAGAAAATTATATTGTATGTATGTAATATTCTTTATTACCTCATATCTCCAGAACCGCTGAACGGATTCACTTAATTGAGGTATCGTTAGATTCGTATTGACAGCCCAAGTGTTCTTAGATAGGTGACGTTAAAAAAAAACAATCATGGCGGCTGTGGGACGCTATTAGACTTAGTGAAAAAAATTTTTTTCGTTTCGAATACCACAGTATGGGTATCAAATTCAAGAGCTTAATACGAAGATTTCAAAAAGGTATATCATGATAACAAAAAAGTGATAAATGAAAAAATATTTGTAAAAACAAAAACCCCGACTGCATAAAACTAGAAAGAAAATAAACAAGCCCAATAGTTTATTAGGATTAACAGTCGGGACCTATAAGTAATTCTTCAATCAATAAAATCTTTACCAGGAACCCCGCATAATTTAAAGAGGTCCCGACTGTTAGTCATAATAAACTATTGGGGTTGTTTATTTTCTTTCTAGTTTTATGCAGTCGGGGTTTTTGTTTTTACAAATATTTTTTTTACTTTTTTATTCTCGGTTATAATTGCAGATCTTTTTTTGAAAGATAAACTGTACTAAAAATGTAGTATAATCTATATACATTTGATCCAAGCATCTCGTTGAATCCCTTTGCCATAACTTTTGTAAGGCTAATTATCTGCTTTAGTGCTGCTCCAACTATACTACAGGAAGCACGATGGTATATTATTTACAACTTGACCGACTTTTACATCAAGCATAGTAAAAAATAGCTCATGTTTGACTCGTATCCCTTCGCCATTATTATTTAAAAGCTTCTATGCTTTCTCATCAATATATTTAGATAAAAAATAAATAATTTGATTATTTTCATGATTAATATGACCGCAAGAAACATTATCTTTCGAAAAATTATTATTTAGAACAATATTATGTGAGGCCAGTCGTGGCGCAGCGGCACCAGGTGTGACTGTAAAACCGACTGGTTGTGGGTTCGATCCCCACTCGAAGAGATGAAATATTTACTCAAATTTATATTTCCATTTCTTCGCTCTGGTGTCGAGGTTAAGCGCGGCGTTGAGTTCTGCCACTCAACACGCAATGCCTCCAGAATTTGGCAGAAAGTGGGGAACGGAGTGTCTTAACACTAGGTTC
>DWQW01012779.1:0-10622 GCA_018249695.1 Heliconius erato demophoon | reverse complement strand
TATGGTCCGCGAATGATTTTAATTTTATGACTGGAGATGGTGAGTCGAAGTTTTTGTTTGATTATCACAGTTAATTTTTATTATACCTACATGCATAGTAGTCACTGCTGCTAATGATATAAAAGTGGTCCTTGATCAAGAAAAGGTTGGGAACCCCTGTTTGTTTTCCTAGTACAAACACCATGATAATATTATTTTTCAAAAAGATAACTTTGAAAAAACATATATGTTTTTTTTAATCTGTTACTATCTTAGCAATTTCCTGCTTTACTTATAATAATTATAAGTATGCATTAGTCACATAGGAAGGGCCTAGAAAAAATCATAATGTATTGCTTCAGTAAGTAGTGTCGATATTGTAGCTTCATTATCATCAACATCGTATATCGTGATTCCTGCACTGAATTTTATAATTTTATTATTTACTTATAATTCCTATTACTTTTTACAAGGTGATACATGAGCAGAAAGTTCACTTTAAATACCTGTGTGTTCCCCACTACTAAATATAACTTACTAGCGCCAAATGGAATGGTCATACTCATTTTTCATTACGCATCTAATATTTTCCGTTTCGTATGGAGGATCTATCAATAGGAAACTCTTCTCTTATCGCTCGTTTAGACATATCAAAAATTATTAATAAATATAAACATTAAACATCGTCCCGACTAAAATCAGTGATATTATTGGACATGATATTAAAAAAAATACGCCAACAGAATAAAAAACATTATAATTACATGTAGTATATAATAGTAAACAATCAAGTAGTTGAATACCTATGCGGACTTACATAAGAATCATTTATCACACTGACTCACGCGCAGGTGAGACCCAGAGAATAGTAGGCGTTTAGGTTATTTTTTAACATTTGTATTATTAATAATTTATTTATTATTAATAATTTTATTTACCTGATATTATTCACTATATACTTATTATATACTTTTTATGCTGTACTATAAATTATTTTTTTATTTTAATATATTAATATTTAATATATTTAATATTTGTTTAATGTTAAGCAAAGTAGGGTATTACCTATTCTTATTTAGTTACAAAATACAATTGGGGAGATAATTATTCTTTACTCTAGACAACAATTGAATTTAACGTCGTCGTTTTGTATATTAGTAATGTAAAGGCGAGGAGGTCGTATGTCACTATATTCGAGGACTATATAAGAGGCAACCTATGTTCAAAAGTCCATAGCCTTTAGTAAGCTGTTCCTGCTGTTAACTAACTTCAATTCGTTTTATTTCCTGATATAAAATTTCAATGGCCCGATTTGTTTTGAAAGTTTCAATTGAATGGAATTTTAATATTTAATTTGAGAATGAACTGATGACCATTGTGCTTAACCGGCGTAATGTCTTGCGTATGACCATAACAACATCAATAGATTTTACCACGTTTTAGAGCTTTACGCTTTTCCCACATAGAAGGGGTAGGCAGAGGGAACCTAGTCGTAAGACATTCTGATCCCCACGCATCGCCCAATTTTCGAGACATTGCATGTTTAGTGGCGGTAATCAATACCGCGCTTAGTCTACCGAAACGAGTAAATGAAATAACACAATCATGTCAGACAGAATTAAGGCGAATATGATAACTGTACAATAAATCAATTGAACATGAAAATGTAAAGGGAGCAAATATAAACAATAAAGTGTAGGCGGAAGATAACAATCATTTAGTTTGAAGTGGATTCGGAAACATAAAAAAAAATAATTTAAAGTTTCGATAAAAGAATTAAATTGAAGCTTGTTGTATATACTATACAGCACATAGTCATAAAATATCAAATTTAGTGACATTGGTTATTTTATAAAAATGTAGTATCATGTTCTTTAAGAGTAGGTATATATAATAATCATTTTAGAAATTGGAAAAAGAACGAGTGAAATATACCTTACATTAATCACTTTTCAAGCATTAAAGTAACGCGCATAGTACGAAATACGAACGCGGTTGACGGTCATCAACCTAACTCATTTCGCAGTTCGTTAAGTTTTTATCTCACATAATAAAGCCATTACAGACTTACCAATTTTGCAATCCAAAAATTTATGTATAAAACGGGATAAAAACTACTTATTATATAGAACTTATGTACTGTGGTGTATCGGAAAAACTGAAACTGATAGAATTCAATAGATACGTTATCATGTGCGTCAAGTTTTAATAACAACGTCTATAATCTAATGAACGATAACACTGCATTATCTATATTTAAAACTTCACAACACCGCAAATATACTAGTTTGTTGTGTATGACTAATTTTATTATATTTACATAAATAAATGCCATTTTTTTCTTCTGCACATGTCCATCGTATCGGCAAGGTGCAGTTTTATATTTTTGACTTACTTTTTATGACATTTTGCTATTTGTGTAAGCAGACTGTGGAATTCATAATATTGTTAAATACACACATTCCATTGCATAGAAAATTAATGTGTGTAAACATCCTGTTTACAATAAGGCACTTCAGCTGAACCATAATATAAACCATCATTATCCACAATTGATAAAACATTATTATAGAATATGGCAAATATTCAGATTCATATAACACTAGCATTATAAAATTTAATTTAAAGATTATATTAAAATTCAATACAAGGAAAATAAAATATACTTTGAAGAGAGACATTTGCTTCAATGAATGCAAAAACAGAATGTGGTCAAGTTTTGCATATGTACATAAATGTACAAGGATTTTAATAAAATGTCCTTTATCCCTCATATAACAGGTTAGACAGAGACAGTACAGACTCAAGACATTTCAGGATGGAGATCAAACTCACAATTTTTTTTACACCTACATACAATTAATAATAATAATATTTTATACATAGAAGACAATTACGATTGTGCTAAAGCACAATTATGTTGCTCAGCATTAAGTCTTGTTTTTTCTTAGAAACAATTTAGTAATATTAAACGGAGTGTGACAGCATCAGACTGTACGCATGATGGTGATGGTTCCTCCGCTCATCAAGCAATATCCTGAAAATTGGGTACATAGGGAATGGATTCTATTAACACTAGGTCTCCTCTGCTGAAAAAAAGTTCATTTTGAATTTAAAATTTCGAATTTTCGTCCTTTTGATTGTATTAATGCAAATATTGTACAAAAACTTAGATATTAAACTTAGATATAATAAACAGAAAATTATAAAAGAGTTAGAGCAATGTCTATTTTTGGTATAAAATAAAGCTTTATTTTTTAGCAGAGCTTAAATCACTTTCAAAATATTGTAATAATTTTTGTATGTAAATTATATTAATGTATTAAAATTGTAGAGAGCTATGCAATAATAGATTATGTATCTGTTTACACATGCTGTGGCATGCATACTATTGTTTGTATGCATAGGTGGGAAGCTTTATGACGTAATACACTATTGGGACATCCACATAACTGATACTTGTAACATCTGATGACATTCTTGTAGTTATATTGCTTTGCAAAATTTATTTCATTGCCAGTGGAATTTAATCCATATGGAAGCAAATTATTTATATTATTTTAGAAATATAATATATATTTCTTTGTAACTGAATTTCCTTCAAATTGTTATTATAAATTATATTCTAAATTTCCAAGTTTTACTTATAATAATTATAAGTGAGTTTATAAAATAGTGAAGCTAGTCTTAATTAGTATGTTTACCTGCCAATATACTAGATATTGCATAGATTTTACATAAATATTTTGTTGTAAGTTTTTTTTTATAAGTATTTTTATCAAGCCATTCAAAGTGTATGTATAATAACATGTATTTACATTACTAATAATAATAAGGAAAACCCCTAACTTCTTAAATTAATTATACCTATCTACCCACCTGAAATTTTTCAAACTGTTCTCGTTCAGCGTCGATACTGTTCTTTTTCACTTGAAACACTCTTGGTAACGATAATGACGCCATAGGAATTGCACATGCAAAAGTATATCTACGAAATAGGATTAAGGACCGCGGATATAGGCCGGATTGCGTTACAGATGTTGTTTATTCAAAATCTTATAATAACAAACATTTATTTTTTTTATACAAGAATCTGTTAGTCAATAATAACAACGCCAAAATACAAAAATACTTTTACAACCATACGATGGTATAATTAATGTAATTTGCAAATAGTATTACATTCACACATCACTCAACACTTGGAACGTCAGATATCAATGAATATAGAGTGAAACTAAAAAATGAATGAAGTCAGAAAACGTCAAGTTCATTTCTGACATATCCACGAAATAGGGATGTAATAAGTGTAGTCGACTTTATAAACAAAATATCGATAAAAGAAAGCCAGTTTGGATATTAAAACAATAATTGCCAGGCAATCAAATTCAGTGATTTGCTTTTTTTTATAAAAGAGCGCTATTTCATCTATTAATATATCTGTTGGTTGATTTGTTGATAAAGTTCTGAACCAATTGCCATAAAATTTAAATGTGACCAACTTTGAGATAGAAGCGAGAAGGAGATTTATATTTCAGCAAATCCATCTTGTTTAATGTAAATTCTTTAAAAACTGGGTGGCTCTTTACCTATTGGAGTATTTTAGTCAATCTTAGATTTCGTCATACCCAATAAAAAGAAAATATCAAAATCGAAATAATTGCTCAAGTTTGAGTTAAAGTTAAGTTTAATTAAAAGTATATATACAACATTTCTTTATTTGAGAACAACTCGGCGGAAAGTGGGTAATGGAGTGTCTTAACACTAGGTTCCCTCTGCCTACCCTGCTATGTGCGGGATACAGCGTGAAGTTGATAAAAAAAATATATTTTTACAATGAATTCTGTTAAATGTATATTTTTTTTGTATTGATAAAACTATTGTTAAATACAGTTCGCGAAGCTTGCATTCAGCTTTGCATTTTTGTAAGTGTTCATAGATAGAATTTGATTAGAATTTAAAAAATATGCATTTTCTCCCAATAGAAGGATTATTATATGAATTATATAAATCAACTAAATAAATAATAATGTTCACGAGCAGAATTGATTTTTTAAGCTATGGTAGTTTGCTATTAAATTAAATGTTTATGACAACTGACATTTTTGTATTTCCGCGAGCCCGGTAGCGCGCGTGGTGAAATTTACTATTTAGATTTCACAATAATTAAAAAGCTGTAACATATAGAATTTCTTATAATACAAATATGGAATTTTTAGAATATAATGATGTTTCTGCTGAAATCAAAGGAGCAATGGTAAATTTTTGGGCCGGGATTTTATTGAAACATGCTAATGATGTTTGTCATTGTTTTGTTTTCGCATTATTTGAATCTTCAGGAATTTTTCAAAATAGTATTATATTGGAAAAATATCGAATATATTTTAAGCATTATCGTAGTCGGGGATTTTTCATTTCTTAAATATTGTGATATAATTAAAAATCCTTTTTTTTTAATAGCATATAATCCCAATCTTATACGATTTTAGGTCCCAGGAAGGTTAAAAATGACAGACCAGAATATTATATTTAAAAACAGCAAAACGGGAAAAGTTGAACAAATATCAGCTAATGAAATTGAACTTGTTAATTTTCAAAAGTTTGTTGGATCGTGGGGATTGCGAGTGTTTTTAAAAAACGGAACATTACACAGATACGGAGGTTTTAAAGATGGTGTAAGTATAAAATGAACCACTAAACTTAATATTACAATTTTCATTTAACAAGTTTATGCAATGTACTTTTAAAAGTATTCTGTTTTTCACTTAGTTATGTATAACTCTTATAAGGTTTACGTATTCTAAGAAAGTACATGACATAGTACTAATTTATGACAACTTTTAAGGAACAAGATAAAGTAGCAAAGTTCTTTAAGAACAACTATCATAAGGATATGTTAGAAAAGGAGTTGTCATTGAAAGGATGGAACTGGGGGACTGCTAAGTTTAATGGAGCAGTGCTCAGCTTTAATGTTGGTTCTAACACAGCTTTTGAAATACCTCTTCATTATGTTTCTCAATGTAACACTGGCAAGAATGAAGTCACACTTGAATTTCATCAGGTAAGGACTAGATTTTCAGATAACATTTATTTCTTTTATCAGTTGGTTTTTTCAGTTTACAATACTTAAAATAACTTTAACTTAATATAAGTCTCTAATTACTACTTCTTTATAAAAATATTTAGAGGATGACTTAAAATAATTATTTATATATATTATATTAATATATTTTTATGTTGTTGAGTTAGGGTGTTGAGTTTGAACACGGCGGAAAGTGGGGAATGGAGTGTCTTAACACTAAGTTCCTTCTGCCTACCCTGCTATGTACGGGATACAGCATGTAGCTGATAAAAAAAAAAATATTTTTACAATGAATTCTGTGAAGTAGCAAACAAAAGTGACTCTATATAACAACTTTTATTTAAATATTTACTTGTGATTCCTTTACAGAATGATGATACTCCAATATCACTGATGGAAATGCGATTCCACATACCAACAAATGAGTTAGCAGGAGACATGGACGCAGTGGAGGCGTTCCATCAACAAGTCATGAACAAAGCCTCAGTTATATCTGTATCTGGAGATGCTATTGCTATCTTCAGAGAATTACAATGTCTTACTCCTCGGTATGATTATTTAAAGTCAATTTTAAATAATGATTATATTATATATATATTATTTATATGACATGTATTAGACATGTGATTGAATTGGTGATAGTTATACGTTCAATTTTGTTCAGCGAATTGTTTTTATATCACTGAAATAAGTGTTACTATGTGTTTTGAAGTATTTTTTCTTTTATATTATTGCTTTTTGGCTAAGATTAAAGATTAAAGTTCAGTAACCCAGCAACAATGGAATATGATCTTAAGTACTACATTTTATTATAGTTCATTCATTTTATTGAGTTAAAATCGTAATGATTTCTAATAATTTAATTTCAGTGGTCGCTACGATATCAAAGTTTTCCAAACATTCTTCCAACTTCATGGTAAAACTTTTGACTACAAAATACCTATGTCAACTGTCCTCCGACTGTTCCTGCTACCACATAAGGATACAAGGCAAATGTTCTTTGTGGTGTCACTAGATCCTCCCATCAAACAGGGTCAAACAAGATATCATTATTTAGTCCTTTTGTTTGGTATTGAAGAGGAAACTAGCTTGGAGTTGCCATTTACTGAGTAAGTTTAATTTTATTATTCACCATACATTTATCGTATAATTGAAGAAGGTGTTGTTAATATGTGGCCAAACCATTTCTGTTAAGAAATTTTGATCTAAAAGGCCAGCACCACAGCAAAGACAATGCACCTGTTACTACTCAGGTTGTTACATGTAGTTCTGGGCAGCAATTATTACTTATCATACGGTGATGCAAATGCTTTTTTGTATTGTCTTTTCATTAAAATAATCTAAAGAAACATAATATTAATGTATTTGTTAACTTAAAATATACATAAACCCAAAATATTCTTTTGCAAAACATACCCCAATTAAGGGTTATTTTAAAACTTTATATTTAACTAATAGTGAAATATTTTACAGTCGTAAAAACTAGATTATTAATTTAAACATTTTTGTCTTTTTATGAAATGTTTTATATAATACTCTGTGACCCTCTATCATTAATAGTGCCAGATTATTGAGACTCTACAGCACTTAAAAAAAGTTATTTTAATATACATAGACCCAACTATGAATAAAAAAATATATTTTTTTAAATATTCTGGTTGCTTGATGGAACTTATGAAATTTGTAATATATTTGCTAAATATTGTTTTTATTGTTCTCCTATTTTAGAGAGGAGTTAAGAGACAAATATGAAGGAAAGATTAGTAAGGAACTATCAGGACCCACATATGAAGTACTTGCTAAAATTATGAAAGTTGTCATCAACAGAAGAGTCACAGGTCCTGGAGATTTCTTAGGGTAAGTGATATTAGATATTTTGAATAAATTGCGTACATATTTGGCAATAACAAAAACTCACTTCACTGTTTTTGGATTGTAAATCAATTGAAATTAAATAGCCACTATTTATTAGATTTATGGACAAACTGTTTTTTAGCTACTAGGTGTCACTCAATGCAATGTTTCAAAAATTGAAAAGAAATGTGGAATGAAACTGTGCTATATGCGGGATACGCAGGAAGTAAAAAATATAACAACAATTATAACTGCTACTTTTATTTTAGTCTTTACACATATATTTTTTACTATTTCAGCCACCATAAGACACCAGCTATCGCTTGCTCATATAAGGCAGCTGCTGGATACCTCTACCCATTAGAAAAGGGCTTCATATATGTCCATAAACCACCAGTACACATACGTTTTGAAGAAATAGCCTCTGTTAACTTTGCGAGAGGTGGCACTTCGTCTACTAAGTAAGGAGATGTAAAATTTTTTATATATTTCAATAATACCTTAATACTATAGAGCAGTGATTCTCAACCACTGTGCCGCGGCACTTTTGTGTGCCGCCAAATTTTGCAAATATATAATAATGTTAATATAATAAAATTATATCATTTAAAAAGAAAAATATTTTTGATATGAATATATATTTAAATCTACAAAAAAATAAATTCATATATTTAAAATTTTTGTCATAAACTATTTATGCAGTGTGTTGTAGTAAATAATTTCTCTTTGTGTGCCGCCAAATTTTGAAATCTTTAAATATGTGCCGCAACAAAAAAAAAGTTGAGAATCACTAGGCTATCCATGAATAACGTAAGAAGTATATACCTTTTCTCCCTCTATCCTTGTCGCAGCTAGACACATTTTTGTGTCATTGTGCAGATGAAATATGCCCTATAGAATGCTTTTTTGATGCTTCAATGTCATATATACAGGAACATGGGAAAATTGTATGTACTTTATTTTTTAGGAGTCCGTTATAGAGCAGCGGCACAGCATCTGACTGTAAACGCGACGGTTGTGGGCTTAATTCACACTTGGAGAAATAAATAATTTTCATTTCCTTGCTCTGGTGACAAGACAAAGTGCGACGTTCAGTTCCGCCAGTCAGGCAATGTCTTGAAGGATAAAAATTACTAATCTACGAAAAGCACGGCAATGTATGTACATAAGGTGCAGAATGCAATCTTCGTTTATTGCGTAAACTATTATTCACAATATTTTTATTGCAAAAGAAATTATTTACAAATTGTATTTTTACAGGTCCTTTGATTTTGAGATAGAACTTAAATCTGGCAGCGTGCACACCTTCAGCAGTATAGAAAAGGGAGAATATGACAAATTATTTGATTACATTACATCTAAGAAACTTCATGTTAAGAATACCGGCAAAAATGTGAGTTTCATATTTCAATTAATTTTACTATACTTCTTGAAGCTTCACTGACAACAGCTTCACTACAAATATGCCTACTGACTATGAATATGACGACCTTTTTTATATTAGTAGTTACTACTAAAAAAAATACACCATTGCCAAATATTTTTTTCTATAATTTATTGCACTATAATGTTACTTCCTGTTTTGTTATAAACAACTTTTTTACCAAAAGTTGTCTGTAAGGGGTAGCTTGAAGCACTAAGACTACCCTTGCATACATTTTATAAACATATATTGTTGGCTTATAGTGTAAACCTGCTAAATCCTTTTTCTTTATTTTTTTCTTTATGTACATTTTTATACTATTCGAAAATGTAAAATAAATACAAAATCGAGCATTATTTTATTTCATATAGTAGACAATATTAATTACTTTTGTAAATTGTAAAAACTTTCTGCTAACACATAGTTACCGTTAGTTATAGTACTATATGACTCACAGTTTTCTTTAAGACATTTTTTGTCTTTCTTGATAATTTGCTTTATAAGCTCTTAGCAGGTTTACAGCTTTAACCGGCGACATGTTATTGTTATTTCGTATAATTCGTGTCTTTTGTATGCAATAAAGAATATTCTATTATATTCTATTGGGGGTTTTTTTTTTAAATTCAAGGATAAAGCACTCTACGACGATGACTTCGGCGACTCCGACACTGAAAAGGAACCGGATGCATATCTCGCACGAGTCAAAGCTGAAGCTAAAGAACGGGATTCTGGTGACAGCGATGGCTCCGATGAAAGTACTGATGAAGACTTCAACCCAGATAAAGCTAAAGAGAGTGATGTTGCCGAGGAGTTAGTATACTACTGTTATCTATACACATCTATTCAACTATTACTACATCATTAGGTCGTAGTGGCACGGTGTAACGGTAAACTCGACAATTGTGGGTTTGATTTCCAATGCAAATGAATTATTATAATTTCTTCACTTTTTAACAAAGCAATGTTCTGCGTGGATTTTCACCACTCAATACTAAATCTAGGCGAAGATTAGTGTTCGGTGCAATTCAACTCTTCGCTTTATCTACCAGTGTAGGAAAAACGGTTGTGATTTTAATATTAGCATTCTTCCAATTGACAGACCGTTCAATAATCATGTTTATAAAGTCCATATACCAACCATATTTTTTGGTTTGTAGATAAAAAAAAATAGCTTCACGCTGTATCCCGCACACAGCAGGGTAGGCAGAGGGAACCTAGTGTTAAGACACTCCGTTCCCCACTTTCTGCCGAATTCTGGAGGCATTGCGTGTTGAGTGGCAGAAC
>DWQW01012778.1:0-10622 GCA_018249695.1 Heliconius erato demophoon | reverse complement strand
AAATATTTACTTAAATTTATATTTCCATTTCTTCGCTCTGGTGTCGAGGTTAAGCGCGGCGTTGAGTTCTGCCACTCAACACGCAATGCCTCCAGAATTCGGCAGAAAGTGGGGAACAGGAGTGTCTAAACACTAGGTTCCCTCTGCCTACCCTGCTGTGTGCGGGATACAGCGTGAAGCTGATAAAAAAAATAAGAACATTCACATATAAAAAATACATAAAAAAAAACAAAATATTATTCCAGTTAAAAAAAAAAGAACATTTCATACAGTGTCATAAATAAACATGACTTCAGCAAGGTTGAGTATATAGTAGTTCCGAACTAATCAAACCCTAGATGAAGGGTTGAACTAAAACTATCAATAAATCGATAAGCGTAAAAAATACATAAAAAAAAACAAAATAAGCAAAATAATAATAATAGCGATAAAAAATACATAAAAAAAAAACAAAATATTACTCCAGTTAAAAAAAAGAACATTTCATACAGTGTCATAAATAAACATGACTTCAGCAAGGTTGAGTATATAGTAGTTCCGAACTCATCAAACCCTAGATGAAGGGTTGAACTAAAACTATCAATAAATCGATAAGCGTCGCGCGGGCCAGCCGGCTCATCACTAATTTACAATTTTATGGCTTGTGGGAACGGCACGCCACTCCATTAGACCCGCCCGACCCATGGGAGGATGGGGAAAAAAGTCCGAGAAACTTTCTTTTCTTTATTTATTTGTATATTTTATTGAGCTTTTTAAACTAAACGCAGAAAAATGAGTAGTGAGTGTTTCCTTTTTGATAAGTTTTGTGTAAAGTTAATGGTTCAAAAGTTCAAAAGTGGTGTAAATTCCATCACTATTGCAGTACACTACAGTACTAAAATCCATCACTGACCAGTAGGAAATTTTAAATAATAAATAATTGCAATAAAATGGTAATAAATATTATTAAATGACCAATAAAATTTATATTTTATATGCTAAACGTTGCACTATATTCGTTTTTCTTAGTAACTTAAAGTTATTTAACATTATTATTATATCTTAGTTACAGGATACGAAGCACAAAATGGCCAATTGCTTTATTCTTTTATGTAAGTACATACATAGTTCTATAAGTGTATATATTAATTTCCACATATAAATAAAAATCTATTGTTCTTACATTAGCTCTTACCCAAAACTAGATAAAATGAAAATAATATTTAAAATATTATCCAAATATGTAACTAATATTTTATTTGCAAACGGTACTAGTCCACGCCTCCCTACAAGAAACGCGTGCAAAGGAGAAAGGCGAAAACTGAGACAGGGAGGGGGCGATCTTTAAGATACGTCACCATGGCAACCCTTACTTTCATCCCACACATATATATTACTCAGTTGGGACTACATGATGGTTATTTTCGTTATTTAATATATTTTTTTAGGAAAATATAAGTAATTTCTAACTTCTGAGGTCAGTCGTGGCGCAGCGGCACAAAGTGTGACTGTAAAACCGACTGGTTGTGGGTTCGATCCCACTCGAGGAAATGAAATATTTACTTAAATTTATATTTCCATTTCTTCGCTCTGGTGTCGAGGACAAGCGCGGCGTTGAGTTCTGCCACTCAACACGCAATGCTTCCAGAATTCGGTAGAAAGTGTGGAACGGTGTGCCTTAACACTATGTTCCCTCTGCCTACCCTGGAGTGCGCGGGATACAGCGTGAAGCTGATTTATTTATTTATTTTATTTATTCTAATAACTTCTATAAACATTGGTAGGTACGTATATACTTGCGATAAATGTGTAATGTTAAAGTAGTTATTTTTTAACTGGAAACAAAAAGATTATTTTTTCATAATAAATTTTCCAGACTTTTCCTGGCTGTTATTACATTCAAATGTACTGGGATAACTATTTTTGTGTAAACAGAAATAGTAGTTGAGCTTTTTTGTCCAAACTTACTGAACTAAATATATTTTTGTGTTATTTACAATAAGGCATTTTTTTAAAGAATCGCCTCCAACTAAAATGATATATATATACACGAAGCTAAAATCAACCACATCCTCTTGTCTTCCAAAAGCTTAGCTTAAACGCTTAAACAGTGTTATTTTTGTAACCATTTTTCATCAAATCTCATTCAGCAGATGAAATTAGTATGTTTTATAGAAGCAAATCGTGGCGCAGAAGTATAATAAGAAAATTAAATTTGTAATATTTTTATTTTACTCGCTGGGAACTTTACCCTATTTAACACGCAATGCCTCCAGAATTCGATGTAAAGTGTAAAACGGAAATGTGTTAAGGAGAACGTAGTATCTTAACACTAGATTCTTACATTTCCTCTGCCTACCCTACTTTGATCGTTATACAGCATAAAGCTCAACCAAAAAAAAAGTTAACAAATTATAATTTAAGAATTTTGACTTTGCCTCTAATATAATTATTATATAGAATAATTAACCCATGTAGCCCCACCCTAAAACCGGTATCACACACACAGCCACACCGTGTACCAACACGCGGTATTAGGAGAATTCAGCCCAACCCCGAAGTTTCTGTTATTAAGCAAATGCTTTGTAAACATTTTGGGTACACCTTTAGTTTGAATGGCCGGGTGATAAGTTTTAAGCTTAGATTTGGGCGTTTACTGTATACACATTTTGCCAAGGGAAGCATGTAAATATATATATAAAGTCTTATATACACTTTGAAACTATTAACGTCGACGCTATCGTTGCTTAGCTATGACGTGCCTTGCTGTTAGTTCAAAATTTTAGGTTAAGTTTGATTTTTATAGTTATTATGTATTTATATGTTTTTATTATTCCTAAAAGAGCGTCAAATGGAACATTGTAACAGTGAACCTGCCTAAATCTTCACCTTACCTCGTGTTGCTTAATGATAGTGCAATATGATCAATTTAAGCTGATATATATTACAGAAATAGTATTTTTCTTTATTTAGAAATAAAATGCATTATAATACATAATTGTACATGATACATATTTATATATTTTTGGTGTAAGTCAAAAGGATGGAACTCTTATAAGATAAAGCAAATGCCCGGCGTTGAGTTCTGCCATTTTACATGTAACGCCTCGAATAATTCGGCGGAAAGTGGAGAACGGAGTGTCTTATCACTATGTTCCCTATGCCTGCCCTGCTGTGTGCGTGATACAACGTAAAGCTGATTTAATTTTACTTTATATTTATTAGAGATAAAAACTATTACAAGCATATAAATGTAGTTCATTTCAAAAATGAGTGAATTTACTAGCAAACTTATGTTTATCAATTTTTTTAAGTTGAACTTTTCTGATATCCTGAAAAAAAATTGCTACAGAACCTTCAGTGGAAGAGTTCGAGTCCCACTTGACCGGAATATTTTAAAAGTAAATTAATTATTTTATCAATTTTAATACATAAGCGACGCTAGGTTATAAATATAAGATAGGTGAACACAATTAACATAACATTTTGGGAATTTGCAGACAAAATGTAACAATTACAGCACTAGAATATGAAATTATAACATTTTTACTTAAGTTTCATTTCCATTTCCTTTATTTTTCTTGATTTTGCATATTTTTAGTAAATTATTACAAAACATCTTAATTTTTCTTTTTATAAATCAACTTCAGGCTGTATCTTTCACACAGCAGGGTAGTTCTGTTCTCCACTTTCCACCGCTTTTTATCATGTTACAAATGATGATAAGTTCATTGTCTAAGTATGTATATATAAATAATTTAGTAAAAATCGTTTCTTTTGTCCAATCGTTATTTTTAATAACGATATCGCATTTTGGAACTTTAACCCTTAATTGCCACATAAATAGATATAATACCACAAAGTTTTTTATATATATTTTTAATTTTTTATAATCATTATTTTATTTCCAAAAAAATCCTAATAATTTAAGTATTCCTCAAGTAATGAAGTGAACCAGAGCTGCATTCGAGAGAAGCGTGCGTGCTATGCGGCTTGCCGGCTAGAACTTCGCGACAAATTGCTCGACCGCTAACGACTTCTACTAACTACCATAGCTGATAATGTAGCCGGCTATTTATAAACTTGCCTTTGACTGCCAAATTTGTATAATTTAATACTAGTAACTTACACCTTAATGTGATTGAAGTTGCACATAAATCGATTTTTTTGAACACAGTAATATAAGTTATGGGCCAGTCCTGGCGCAATGTCTTAACACTAGATCCCCTCGCCTACCCTGTTACGTACGGAATACAACCTGAAGCTGGAACAAGATACTCAATATAATAGTAATCATTTATATTGTAATGCAATTGTGAGGCCAGTCGTGGCGCAATGGCAAAAAGTGTGACTGTAAAACCGACTGGTTGTGGGTTCGATCCCCACTCGAGGAGATGAAATATTTACTTAAATTTATATTTCCATTTCTTCGCTCTGATGTCAAGGCAATGCGCGGCGTTGAGTCCTGCCACTAAATGCCTCCAGAATTCGGCAGAAAGTGGGGAACGGAGTGTCTTAACACTAGGGTCCCTCTGCTTATCCTGCTGTATGCAGGATACAGCAGGGTAGGCAGAGGGAACTTACTGCAAGGCACTACGAATTAGGTGTCTAAATTCAACGCCGTATAAATTTTGTCTAGTATCAAAATTATTAAATTCGAACTTTTAACTAGATTTTTTTCTACTAATCTCGTGTTTTTAACAATAAGTTGTGTAAATATTTTTAATCATAAATCATTATCGTGATTTTATATTAATATTATTTCCAGATAATATATCAAATTTAACTAAAATGACTATGTACATTAATTCCACTATCCACCCCTTTATAATAAGTTTCTCATCGACCTACACCCGAGCTTAAGGCTCCTTATTTCACCCCCCTTCCTCCCTTGGCCCCCCGAAGACATATTTCATCAGCCAACTCCTCCTTAACTACCGTCCGCCCAACTTCGAGTAATATTTCACATGTAAATAATATACAAGATACGTGACCGTAACTACTGTTTTGCTTCACTATGCCCAGCAATTTGCGAATATTTGCCAATAGCACAGTTTTATGGAGTTTGCCAAATTGATCACTTAATTGTAGCTAGTAAGATTGATGGTGACACCAAAAACTTTGACTTAATTTATGATTATTATATAATATTTTTATATAATATGAGTTTTTGTTGATATTAGTGTCGTAATTTCATAACATGCTTTACTTAATACCATATTTTTTAAAGTTTCTCGTAAAATTATCTGTAAAATCAATGTGTTAATATTAGTTATTGTCTCTTTTGTATGTATAATAAATCATAAAACCAGTATAAAAACAAAAAACATATATAATTTAGCATTAATTAAAAATATGGACAGTCGTGGCGAGGGGCACAAAGTATGACTGTAAACGCGACTGGTTGTGGATTCGATTTCCATTCGAAGAAATGAAATATTTATTTAAATTTATATTTTCATTTCTTCGCTCTGGAGTCACAATAACAACTGCAATGCCTCCGGAATTCGGTGGAAAGTGGGAAACGGAGTGTCTTAACATTTGGTTTCCTCTGTCTACCCTGCTGTGTCCGGTATACAGTGTTAAACTGGTTTTTTTTGTCGTGTCAAGATAGGTATGAATACCTAGTAGATGTGTATACAATTATGTACCGCTACATAAAATTTAATAAGGCGTAAATAAATGTTAGTCAATATTTTAGCAAAATTTTGAAAAAGGTTAAATATTTATTCTTTGCTATAATGTATTTTTTATTACAGTAAATAAATAATATATTTAAATTAGATTCACGTTACGTTTCGTGTTCTTCTCTTTTAAAAACTACACAGTTCTAATCCTAAAAACTAAAAAAAACACAATTTTTTTTTAACAGAATTTCAATTCACATCCATCCAAATTTCAGATAAGCTTTTTTAAATATACCTACATAAAAATGAACAAAAAAAAAGTTCCAATTTTTTTTAACAAAAATTAAGTAACTTTAAATACTACAAGCAGTTTTAAGACAACTAAATCAATTGCTATAAGTATACTATACATAAATACTATAAAATTAAATTATATTGTTTAACCGTCAAAATTCTTATATTGTACACAATTTCAAAATATTCTAAAATCAAATCAGGTACTGTAATCAGATATAACATTAAAATATTTTATTACACCACGTTTCTACGATCATAAAACTTAATTTAAGTTTACAAAATAGATATAACACAAATGAAGCCAGGTTAGATTGACGTAGGAGCTAATAAGCGGGGGGCGGGTTAGAAGGCGGTCGAAAAGACCCCCAGTTTTGAGAAGCGGGCAGGGGTGAACTGATAAGAGGGCGAGGGGGTAAGACCTATATTGTTTAACAAGTAATATTCAGATTGTTTGAATTTGTATAAACTAAATATTCTATGTAATATTCTGGATTTATTAATTTTTGGAATATTAAGTTTCTATTTTTGTTTTTTTCAATCTCTAGATATAAATTACCGTATTTCATTAAAAAAACCTAAGGTAGTATACTTTTTTCGCTTGCAATAGGGTAGACAAAGAGAACCCAGTGTTAAGACACTCCGCTGTATGGTCAACTAATGTACTAAAACAATTTTTAATTATGTTCAGCATCGTTCAATCAATCAGCCGAATTCCAATTGCAATCATCATGGCAGAAATGTTAACTATCTATTGAAATAATAAAATATGCTACTATATATGTACGTATATATATTATAGGGCTTTGACTTTGATAAAATTTATATGAAAAATTAGATAGATATCTAGCTAAGCGTTCAGCGTCTCTTATATATTTGTTTCGGAAATACATCAAAATATTAATAAAAATAGATGCCAGTCGTGGAACATAAGCGTGTGTGACTATTAACGCAACTGGTTGTGGGTTCGATTCCCACTCGAGGAAATGAAATATTTATTTAAATGTATATTTTCAATTTTTCTCTCTTATGTAGAGAGAAAGCGCGGCGTTGAGTTCCGCACGCAATGCCTCCAGAATTCGGCGGAAACTAGAGAAAGAAGTGTCTTAACACTAGGTTCCCTTTGCCTACCCTACTGTGTGAACTACTGTGTAAAAACAGAAAGCAGTTTTTTCAAACAACGAAAATAACCTATTATCCACAGTTGAATGTCTAATAGTCCCAAAAAAACTTTGGCGCTAAAGAATTGGTAAAATCGATACACTGAAAGCCCATCTTGTGCAAGTAGGAACTAAATGGACAAATGACCTAATTTTATCGAGTACCTACAGCGGCCCTCCGACAACCTTCGCTCGCGCCAGTGACAACTACCCTAGCGCGTTAACAGATAGAGGAAACTATTATTTAATTCTTTGTTCTTCACTAGCGACCCGCTCGCGGCTTCGCCCGCTTGTACTACGTAACTATTAATTTACTAATATGTATTATCTATATATAATATTTATACCTAGTTCTAGTTTCAGCCAATTCAATAAACCACTTATATTTTATATAGCAATTTTGTCGAACAATATTCTTTAAAATAGAAATAAAAAAAATTGAATTTTAAATAAAACAAACACAAAATTTTAAGGAAGGCTTGCCAAAATACAATAGGTAGTTGAATTAAATCGGTGAAGCAATAAACATAAATAGACAGACAGATAAAAGGGCACAAACTTGAAAAATCATTGTTTTTAGTTCTCTTATGTTATAAAATGCCACTAATCACATTTTTTCTATATATCTTTCATGTAAAGACGTTACTATTTTATATATTTATTATAGAAACGATGCTTAAAACTATATTTAAAGAAATACCTTACCTTATATTTTCAGATTCTTTATGAGAATACGTAATAAAACAGTACCTTTAGAATGGACGACTACATTTTCCTTTTCAGTGAGACCCTAAAGAATGACAGCAATCTTGCTGTAACCGTATTCAGACGTCCCAAAGTATCGTCTCATTCCGCACTGTGTTACACCTCCGTGTGTATGTCTGTACATACATACGTAGGTACATTAACAGCTTCACGCTTCTTCCCGCATAGCAAAGTGCTTACCTAAATACGGGGAACAGTAATGTTAATACAAAAGTAGTGTTAAGACACTACGTTCTCTTCTTTCCAACGAATTCGAGACATTTGCTTCAGGTTGTGCCGTTTAAGCCAAAGAAAACATCTTTGTCTTTGACCTGAGCGGAACCTATAACCCTCGAACTTACAATCGAAAGCTGTTCCACTGCGCCATAATGACCTCAACAAAACATACATACCTACATAAGTGTCTATAGATATTGTGTATATATATATAAATGTATATTGTAAGTCCGTCGGGTGTTTTCATTAAAACTTGCATACGATACGCCATGTAGCGCGGTTATCGGCGCATCCGTATAGTTTCGGCTTGTTTTGTTTTGTTGGTAATGTACTATTGCGTGTTTAAATAGAAATATTTAAGCTGTGGCAATAAAATCGATGTTGGCACGTCTCACTTGTCTATATATGTCCTATATGTTTGTACTATTGTTCAACTAAATCCTATATTATGGTAGTAAAATGATTTTAATTTATTTATCTGTTTATTAGTTAAAATATTGAATATCGAAGATTAATTTAACCTTTTGGTTTTGCTGAAAATAAAAAAAGAACACTATTTTCTATTTAGGTATTATATATTTTAGATTGTAGATATTATTTACTATTGCCTTACAAACAATAATGCGAGCGATAGAAAAGATACTTAAAATAATTTCATAATAATTGAGTCTGCTCTAGTGTTGAGACACAACGCGGAATTTAGTTCCATCACTTAACATACAACGCCTTCAGAACTGCGGTAAGCGGAGAGCGGAATATCTTAACACTGGGCTTCCTCTGAATAACCAACTGCATGAGGAATACAGCGTGAAGCTAAAAAGAAAATAGTATCCATCTCCATCTCCATCTACATTACGACTCCATCACTAAAAAAATATTAGGTATATTCTACGATAAAACAAACCATTCTCACATAAATACATAACAAATCGCCAAGCAGAAGACCAGTTTCAAGATAGGACACAACTAAGATATACGTAGAACTACGTATTATTTCTATTTGTAAAGCGGTTTCTAACAAGAGTAATGTTCTCAACTTGCATGCCATTATGGTTCTCGCGGTTGATGTATCGCGAACTATTACTTTCAAAACTTTGTGAAAAGCTCATCTCACAGCTGCCTCTAGTTACTAGCTAAATATGTGGAGGTATAATTATTGAGTTATTTATAATAATAACTTAAAGCCTAGAAAATATTTTTTAAAATATATTATAGATTACATTTTATTAGCAGAAGTTTTTTTTTTAATGTAGGGGAACCTAGTTTTAACACACACCTTCCCCATTTTCCGCCGAATTTCGAAAGTATTGCATATTGAGTAGTAGGACTCAACGCCACGCTTTACCTGGACACCAGAACGAAAAAATGGAAACATAAATTCAAATAAATATTTCATTTCCTCGGGTGGGTATCGAACCCACAACCAGTCGCGTTTACGCCACGACAGATCTCTTATTTTTATATACATATTATAGAATATCAAAAATATTTATAATATTAGTTAAAACTATTTCAGGAAAATCATATCTTTGGTGTGCGACCCCCGTAGTTTACTACGAGATATGGCGCTCTCGGCTGAAGGCACCGTGTAATAAAATCTTACCGTCAACGCTTTATGAATATTGTTTTTGCGCTATAAACGATAAGTTACACTAAAATACTCACTTTATGTATATTGCTTAAGTCTAGTGTCTTAGTGCTTTAGGCGTAAGCGTTTAGGTTTTTTTTGTTTTAATAGTAAATGTAAGAAATTTTGTTTATTATTATACTGCGTGACAACTAATGAGTGAATAATTATATATCTATATCAAAAATATTTGATCAATTTTTTTAAAGTCTGGTTGTAATTGCATTTAAAACAAAACAGTAGTGTTAAGACACTACATTCTCTGCTTTCCAATCGACTTCAAGACATTTGTTTCAGGCTGTCCCATTTAAACCAAAGAAAACATCTTTGTCTTTGGGCAGAGCGGAACCTATAACCCTTACTTACACATACTAACTTACAATCGAAAGCTGTTCCACTCTGCCATAATGACCTGAACAAAACATCCATACCTACATAAGTGTCTATAGATATTGTATCTCTATCTTGTAGCAGTCTATTTTCAATCAACGTAAAGTATCTCTTTTTTATTTTATTTCTAATAATTTTCTCATAACAAACAATATTCACTTACGTATGTAAGCTGTAAAAAATCTAAATTTAATTATTATAGATACATACACATATGACAATCAGACAGTAAATATGTAGATACCTATAAATTTTTTTTATCTATTGAAGCAATTTTTTTCATCTTACATAATAATTTACAGTAATTATCGAACAATATAAATATAATTAAGCTTTTATTACTATTTATAGTGGGTATAATAATTTAAATAAAAAAGTTTTTAAAAATTATAAGAACAAAATGAAATCAAGTATACCCTGTAATTTACACATACATATATATATATATATATATCCACACCGATTTCGGCGATGGCGACTCCTTGCATGTGTCACTTTATTTTACTTTATTTTGGTGTGCTCTTATATGACTCGCTAAGCCGAATTTGGTTTTGAAAATCCGTT
>DWQW01012777.1:0-10622 GCA_018249695.1 Heliconius erato demophoon | reverse complement strand
CTTAACCTCACTTTTATCAAATCTCTAATAACTCAGCTCTCAGATTGCCAAAATTTATATAGTTTTCAGGAAGGGAATGATGTACCTAAATCTATTAAATCATACCATTTTCATATCTTTACATTCTGGGCCCAAAAATGTATGGAATAGTTTCAGTCTCCTTTAATTTATAAAATGTTACTCCCGCCCGCACACGACAATATTATTGACAATGACCATGTCAGGTTATTGTCAATAATAATAAAAGAAAAAAGACTTCAGAGGAGGTGGACCCTAATGCTTTTTATTCAAGATGGACGGCAAAAACAGTGTAAATAGCGAAAATAATGTAGATATTATCCCGTGGGAATTCCACGGGAAAACAATATTTAATAGAGTTTAATAAAACAATGAAAACTTATCCCGAGCTATGGAATCGCGATTAAGTCTAGTTCTGTTAGTTAAATTAGCTTTACGATGTATGCTGCACACATCAGGATAGCCAGAGGGAACCTAAGGATATAATTTCATTGATTACCATAATAAAGTGACTAATATTCTTCACCATGGTATTAAGCAGTGGTTCGTTTATAACAATACCTTTGCCACGTTCTTTATTTTCCATCGAATTCTGGAGTCATTGCGTGTTGAGTGGCGGAAATCAACGGTGCGCTTTTCTTCTGCACCAGAGCGAAGAAATGAAAATATGAAATATTTTATTTCCTCGAGCGAGAATAGAAGCCAAAATCAACTGCTACCTTGTGCCCCTGGGTCACGATTGACCACTGTTAATTGTAGTTCATTAATAATATTGCAATAATTAAACTCTGTTTTTTTGTCAGTTTTTGATATATTTTTTTTATTTCCTTATTTTTGTTAGTAAGCATTCTAATTAACAATAAATAAAGCAACGGTTTTTTTCTTTCTATCCGTTTTAGACTTAACACATACGCATACAATTAAAGCAACTAAGCGATAGCGTCAGATTTTACGACGAAATATTGTCAATAATATTGTGTAGTGTATGGGGCCATATATTGAACAATATTATTGGCAATATAGTTAATAACATTGCGTGTGTGTAGTTAGCCTATGGATTTATGGCTGTAAATTGAACTATTGAACGATGTCTATAGAACTTATTAGTAAATAAAAATTATGATTTAAATTTATCATTTTTTTTTAATAAAATTGCCCATATACAATATGCAATTTTATAAAATTTGAAGTAATATACTTAGTTTCTTTTAAATATTGTGAGATTTGAATTTTTTTCAATATTCCTGCCTTTAAATATGAAAACAATCTTTGTTTAGTTCTTTTTACTTCAAGTTACCACGTTGAGAAATTTTCTCATGATTCAAATTCATATGATTCAAATTCAAATTTAGGTTATTTATGTTAGAAGCTGGGCTAATATTAAAATATATATTTTTTGTTACATTAAAAAAACTTAATTAAGGTAAATAATTGATTAAGAGTATTGTTTAAAAATATATACTGATAATGTAAAAAAATGTTAAAGCAAATAGGTAATACTTTTGGGTATTAACGTAGTTTTTGACATTGGCGAAGTGATTAGTGCTCAACTGGCACGCTCGAAGCGCCATAAATGAAGAATTGAACTGAACTGAACGTAGTTTTATTAATTAATTGTTATTTGTCATTGTCTGTCACGTTTTCTGTCACTGTCACTGGTGGCATCGCCAGTGTGTCGGCAGGCGGTTTTAATGTTAAAATTAATATATTTCTTATAATTATACTTTTATTTTGCTGGATTTAAACTGAATAAATAAATACATGCAGGTACATTTATCAATATGACTTCTCAAAACAAAGTTACTTCACTATCGGCAGATCTAAACAATTTTATATACGGTGTATCAAGACGAAACTTTCAAAATGCACCAGAGTTAACAAAAATTGGTATTTCCTTACTCAAAAACTTCCCTGCTGCAAGAGATGCTGTATTGGAATACTTTGCTATGGTGTTTCACGAGGCTGTTAATGTATCACTCAATCAGGGGGACTATGAGGTTTGTGTAAATATTTAAAAAAAGTCGAATTATTACTACGTTTTATGCAAAATTATTAATATTTAAATTTATCTTAAAAAAAAATTAAATTATAGTTGTATGGATTAAACTTTACAGAGTAATTTATAGAATATTATATGTAGCTTTCAGTTAATTATCAAAATATCCAAAATGTTTGTAATTTTACCTATAATTAAACTTAAATCTAATATATTTTAGTCTGATTCTTCAGCCCACGGTTCTTTAGAAAGTGTTAGTATGATTGGTCCAGAGCTGTGTAATCTAGGAGAATCATGGGCACCATTTATTGCTCCTTGGTGCATTAATTTAATTATGGACATAGCTACAGACAAGGCTAATTTACCAAGTAAGTTAATTATTTTACCCAAAATATTATAGTGATATGGTTTTTTTTAATATTTTTTAATTTTGACTTTTATTTATAGATACAACTCTTCAAAATACTGATCCAGTGAGAGTCTTATTGGATATTACAACTCAAAATCTAACATTATTGAATGCTGAAGAAAGAGCTAAGTGCATTGACATGATGTTGGGTATGTAAATAATTGTAACAGTTCATTTTGACTTTTTCTCTATGTTCTTGTAGAAATATTGTCAAAACAAAAGAAAAAAATGTTGTGTGTGTCATCAAATTTTTTAACGGTACCACTTGTGGTGATTGTGGCCATTGATTCACCATCCCTGCTGTAGAAGAATGAGCAAAAGGAGGCACCAGTAAAATCTCTATAGATTTTTAAAAGATCTCATCCTGTCAAAGACAATGAGCAATTCATTTCTAGAACATACTTTGACTGAGGCCCTAGTAGAATTATTTCAAATATGGTATTGTTAGAGAAAGGAGCTTGAATAGTGAATTGTGCATATTTAAAGAACCCCATAACTACCTACCTGTCACTTGAGAAGCGAGTCCCAGGCACTGTTTTGAGGTCTAATTCATTTAATAGTAGGAAGACAGTATCTCACACTCCAATAAAGGGGCACCCACAAAAAGATTTACCTTTATAATATTATTATTACATATTGCAGTACAGTAGCAACTGAGTGTATCCAAGGTTGTGAATTCAATTCTCACTTAGAAGAATGAGTTGTTTTCATTCTCTGACTCTAATAATAAGGAAAAGCAAAACCTTCTTGAATATAAATAAAATGTAACTTATACATAGGTTGCCGAGCATGCTCCTGGGCTGTAGGGTGGGTAGGGCGTGCTGAACCGGCCCTAGTGGCTCCTAGAGCTTTGGCCCTAAGTGCGGACGCGGCTAGGGCAGTGCTGGCTCATTTGGCCAACCATCCACCTGCACTGTTTCATGTTAGAGCCGCTCTTGTTGATTTGTTTCAAGTGAGTTATTTTTCGTTTTTATTTTTTTAGCTTTAAACTGTACTCCATATATAGCAACATACAGTATGGTTGGCTATAGTCGTGGCCCCCCTGAATTTAACTGTAGATGGCTGTGCAACCACCACTCCTTAACCATAGTGCAGGCAAAGGAAACCTAGTGTTTCTTTGAACACTTTGTTGTGGAGAACAAAGTATATCAACAAATTTTGTAGAATTTTATATTTTTCTTCATCTGGTAGAGAAAGTGCAAATTCGGACGCTTAATACTCAATGTTTTGAACAATGAACATTGTATGAGGAATGGGCTGTGTTAACACTTGGTTCCCACTGCTATGTGGGAAAAAATATATAATTTTATACACTTTTACAGGAGGCAATAAAAGATGATAGTAGACCAGATAAAAAGCGTGATGTCATTCCATATTTGTTAACTTTAGCGTCGAAATCCGACATTGTACTAAAAGCTCTCACTCAAGATATCGAACAAACATGTAAGTATTTATTTTTTCAGCTTCACGCTGTATCCCGCATATAGCGGAACGAGGGAATCTACCATTAAAAGATTCCATCCTCCACTTTCCTCCGAATTTTCTGAGTATTGAGTGGCGGACCTCAACGGCGTTTCTCTTGCTCTTATTAAATATTAAATAATTAATTACCTTACTTCATTCATTAATTCATTGTTTACAGTCATTTTCTTATTATGTGATTTTATTAATAAACTAATTTCTCTTTGTTTATTGATTTATTTAATTACTTATTAATCTTGTAACTTAAAAAAATCTTTTTAAATAATCTACAGTAACAGACGAAGTGATAGACCGTTTAATATCTATATCGAAGGCGAGTCGTGGATTTGAAGGTGTGACCCCTTCCACTATAGTCTCATTGCTCCTAAGAACAGATGTAAGATGTTTCTTGTTGGTTCTACGACACGCTCAGAGACATGCATTTTGCAGGCAATTACTTGGTAAATATATATTTTTAATTATTGTAATGTGTTATAGTGACTATTGAGTTGACGATGTGAGTGAAAAAAACCATAGTTGTGGGTTCAATACCCATTTGAGGAAATGATTAAATTTAAATTATTATTTGAGGTTGCACATAATGTCTCGAAAATTGGACAAGGCGTGGGGAACCAATTGTCTTGACGCTAAGTTCCCCCTGCCAACAAACAAACGCAAAAATAAAAATATTGTGTTGTTTGGTAAGATAAAGTGTGAGTGAAAGAGATTTCGCAATTATGCGAAAAGTAGAAAGTGTTAGACACTAGGTTTCGTCTATCTACCCTACTTCACTTCGATCGACGACTGTAAGTCGTTTTTTTTAAATTAATCCATTTAATATAAAATATGCCACCGGGATACTATGGGACAGCATCTAACAAACGACACGACGGTTGCGGGTCCTATCCCCACTTGGGGGAAGTCTATATATATTGTCATTTCTCTGTTCTGATAGACAAGCGCGGCCTTTATTTATTTATTTAAATTAAATAAACATTAACTTAAATAAATATTTAAATTAAATAAACATTAACTTAAATAAATATTTAAATTAAATAAACAATTAAATAATAATATATTTTTTTTTCTTTTCAATTAAATAAATTATTTTACAGAGCATCTTTTACAAAAGTTAGAATATGAATGTTTATTCCCGGATTCAAACCTGCCACTAGTGATGAGCGCTGCGGAGGAGATAAACGTTATAAGAGAAAAGCTATTGACGGGCAATCAACTAGAACAATATTCTATAGCTAGAATACTTATTTTAGTTTGTGAGTAAAATTTGTATGTTTAATTTATTGTTATTGGTGGTTGTTTGTTTTATTTATGTCAGGAGAAAAGTATGTTCGTATTGTTCATACAAAGGAAAATATTTTTTTTATGTATAATTTTTTATTTATTTATAATATGTATGTGCCGTTTTGAAAGAGTCTGTGGGGCTTGTCCATGCTTCGACCATTACCTTATCGTAAATCACTCATTTTCATCGCCCGTAATCAACTATTTAAGAAATGGTTCGGAATTGTTACGTTTCAACTAAGAACGACTGGCCTAGTCGTGGCGCAGCGGCACGAAGCGTGACTGTAAAACCGACTGGTTGTGGGTTCGATCCCCACTCAAGAAGATGAAATATTTACTAAACTTATATTTCCATTTCTTCGTTCTGGTGTCGAGGTTAAACGCGGCGTTGAGTTCTGCAAACGCAACGCCTCCAGAATTCGGCAGAAAGTGGGGAACGGAGTGTCTTAACACTAGGTTCCCTCTGCCTACTCTGCTGTGTGCGGGATACAGCGTGAAGCTGATTTATTTATTTATTTATTTCAACTAAGAATCGCAAATGGAAACATCTTGCAATAGGTTTCTCTTAGTGAGATCATGCGGTATCCAAATGTCAAGTTTTTTCTTGTACCCAGACTATCGTAAATGACGTAAAACTGTTTTATGATCAACAATGTTGCTACACACGCACGTTTGTGCTACTCTTATTGGTACCGCATTAGGTTCGAAAACCGCACAAATTTTATCCGCGACGTTCGTCGCATTTTTACCTTTTTTGTAATAAAATGTTAAAATGTACAGAATGTCTTCGTTCACATTTTGCTTATTTAATATTAGAACCAGCCAGTTATATTCAGTACAGCCAAAGAGGTTTGATTAGTAATAATATATTCAAAATACGAAAATACTTTTGCCCCGACGTATTATATTATAGATCTTTTCGTACTATTAATTTTTATTTGTATTTCAACTATTACTATAGAATAGTCACCAGGAGGCCAGTCGTGGCGCAGGGGCACAAAGTGTGACTGTAAAATCGATTGGTTGTGGGTTCGATCCCCAGAATCCCCAGATCGAGGAAATTAAATGTTTATTTACATTTATATTTTCATTCCTTCACTCTGGTATCGAGGCAAAGCGCGGCGTTGAGTTCCGCCACTCAACACGCAATGCCTCTAGAACTCGGTGGAAAGTGGGGAATGGAGTGTCCTAACATTAGGTTCCCTCTGCCTACCCTGCTGTGTGTGGGTTACAGCGTGAAGCTGATTTATTTATTTTATTTACTATAGAATAGGTTGTGACTGTGTTGTTTTGAATTGTTTAAAATAATATATATATAAATAAATTGAAAAAAAGTAGAATGTAGATATTACTCCTTTTTCACCTCTACAGGTGAGTTTAATATTACAGAGTATAAGCTACATATAATTATATTATTATATTATATACATTTGAGGCGAGTTGTGGCACAGGGGCAGCTTGGGCCTGTAAACGCGACAAGTTGTGGGATCGATTCCCACTAGCGGACGTTAAATATATAATATCTTTGTATCTTCGCTTTGGTATCGAGGAGAGCGCTGCTTAGAGGTTCGCCACTCAACCCAATGGGAACGGAGTTCCGGAGTCCAGGTTCCCTCTGACTACCCTTTTCCGTGCGGGATACTGTGTGAGGTTAAATAAAACATTTGCTCTGTTAAGAAGATTCGAAATCCGAAGTCAAGTTCCACCATTTAACGTCTTGACACTTCTTTCCCTCTGCCTTCCATATTATATGCAGTATACAGTGAGAAGAAGATCTAGAAACAAAAAGAAAGAACTAATAAATGTAATTAATATTTTTCCAGGCTACAATTTACCATCAGAATTTGTGTCGACAATCAGTTACTTACTTCAATATTCAAGAAACGATACAACACTGGCATTATTAGTTCGTATTATATCGGGAACAATAAACATGCACACTCCAGCCGATTCACCAGACATGAGTATGGATACAGAGAGATATCACAATTTTGTTAAAACGGGCGTAGAATATGCACTAAGAGACGCCATGTTGGCTGATACACAGATAAAAAAGTGTTTTATAGATGGTACTGTAACTAAGGACAAGAAGACTTACGTACATCACTTTTGTTTAAATATTATCAAGTTGTTGAGGTATGTAAATAATATGTATAATAATTAATTCTGCAAACATTGTAGTGTCAATCAAACATTGTGTGCATAGTAAAATATTAATAGTTTAGATGAAGTTTTTTGAGGCAGAATTATTATTTCAGCGACTCATAGTTAAATTGAAATGAGTTTATTCACTCACTAAAGGTTCATGTAATACAGATTATAATTTTGATCGATATTTGGAATTTTCAATTCGTACCAGAAGTTGTTGAGATTAGCGCGTTTACTCAAACAAACTGTCGTGGGTCCCCAGATGGGAGGCGTGCCCGCGCGTGGGTGCGCTGCGCACGCGCGTGGTGGGGCGCGCGGTGGAGGCGCGGCTGCGCGGCGTGGGCGGCGCGCTGCTGCACTACGCGTCCCTGCTGCGCGCGCGCGCGCCCTGCACCTGCGCGCAGCTCCACGCCATGCCCACGTGCCACGCGCTGGCGGAGGTGACTATACATGCCACGCTTGTTCTGTGACAAGAAGGGAACACTTACTCTATTATTTGTGGGATACAACGGGAAGCTAAAAAAATGTTTCATTTAATATGGAAAACAAGTACATCAATTTAACATAATTGATATATTCAATATATTGAAGTTTAGTAATATATTACTTACCTTTTATTTAATTTTTTTAAAATTAACTACAGCATCACGTTTTTTTCTTAATAGCAAGTTAGACATAAATCAAAAGGAAAAGAAAAACTTAGGGGTTTTTTTCCATATATTTTTAATAATTCTCCCGAGTAGAGATCAAACCAATAACTATTGTGTTTACACTCGGACACTGTCCCACTGCGCGACGACGATCTTAAGCTATTTTTTAATGTAATTTCTTATTAATGTTTAGTTATTTACTCTTTCTCTAGGTTTTGGATAGAGTAGACTTGACAGGTACGAAGTCTTCGCCCCCAAGTGTGGAAGTCATATTGAAAGTAACTCAAGCTACTGTGAAATATTTCTTTAGATGCATACATGAAAAAGGTCAGTTATGCTTATGAGCAATTATAATATAAATCGATACATAAATTCGTTAATCAACTAAATCCATCTGCGTGAACGTTGAATCTTACGTTATTGTTACTGTACTTTATTTAAATCAATCATATTGTTTATATAATGAAATATTAAATATTTTAATTTCATCGCTCTGATGTTGTGGCAAAGCGTTGCGTTGAGTTCCGCCACTCAACACGCATAGTTTCCAGAATTCAGACAAGTCTCTTATAAAATTCATGCAGATGGAGTTAACAGTTTTGTGAATGAAGTGAAATGATAATTACACCTGAACTGTATTAAATAAATTTAAACATCGTAATAAAGTCATATCTGTAGGTAACTACATTCAAAATAATTTTATAATAATATATTTAAATCACAGATGTAATGGCGAAACTACGCGGTGTACAAACGGCAAGTTGCTTACTTCGCAAATTATGTGTGCACAGTAAACTGGCTCGCGCTGTTGCTCTGCGCGACTTATTAGAAACGGCCATGTTCAGAGAGGACAAGATGTTTGGCAGCCAAGCTCACATTGCTAATATAGTGGCCACTTCGAAAGAATGGAACAACGAGGAACTTTTGTTACATATGAATCAGAGACATGTAAGTTTTATTTGTATTTTATGTACTATTTGCGTAGATATAAATTTAGATAAGCGATAACCATTTTATATTTTTAAAATTTATGTGATATTATTAATTTATGATATCATAGCTATCAACAATTAATCTCCATCCCTATCTAACACCAACACCGATATATACTTTATCCTTGTCACTCATAGAGCTCCTTAACACTGTTTGGCTACATATCAGTTTTCCACGCATCTCTTATATATACTTCTTTTTCTAAAACTTAAATAATTATATATTCTACCCCACATCTAACACAAAGCCACACTTCAGTTCTACTCGGTCGTCATAGAAAACTGCGAAAACTCTAATACACACATCAAACATTAATACGTAAAAAAAATATTTAATTACTTCAAAGTATAGAAACTTTTTTTAGCTTCACTCTGTATCCCACACTTAGCAGAGTAGGAAGGAACATGGGAACCTAGTGTTAAAATACTACACCGCACTTAAACACGTTACCAGAGGATATGAAAATATTAAATATTTCATTCCTCCAACTAAGAGTGGAACCCACAAACGTCACCACGACAGTCTATATATAGTAGCATCAAAAAGTTGTCGAATATAGAACATCATTTTTGGAAAAAGAAATCGATTAAAAAGTAGTAATTCTCTATCTCTACCTTACACAGGGTCCCATAACACAGTTAACACAGAGCCATACATCAGTGTTCCACGCAGGTGTAATAGGCAAAGGTGTACGGCGTCGTGTCCCTCCTCCTATAGTATCTGCTGCGCCTGCGCACAACGCGGAACTACTTATGGGGGCGTTGATGTCTTGTATGGTATGATAATGGATTTTAGATATTATTTATAGCTTCACGGTGTTCCACGCATATAGCAGGGTAGGAGACAGAGGTAACCCGTTCTTCGGTTCCTCGGTTTTTGAGGCGTTGTGTGTGTTTAGTGGAGTAACTGAACGCCGTGCTGTCTTGTTACCAGTGTGGAAAATTAAAATAATTCATTCTCCGGTGCGAATTGAACGCTCAACCGTCACGTTTCGTTATAAATTAGATTTTTTTATTTAATAAACAAAAATAATAGAAAATAGTTTTGTAAAAAAAATAAAAATATTAATAAATCTTATATGTAACTTTCAAATACAATATATAAATAAATTAAACAGGATGGCAACACAGGCATAGTTGAAGGGTCAACATCAATATCGCTCCTGCTAGTGGAATTGGTTTCACCAGACGTCATGTACAATGGACTCCCTTGGCCTGACGAGGATTTTACAAAGGTCAGTGTGATTTTATTTCTGAGTTCGTTAGTGGCCTAAGTTGTTGTTGTACAAAAGGAATACCAGTGATCGAACATATAAATGTTAATAGAAGTGTGATAGAATGCTATAATAGTTAGTTTGGTTGCAGCAAGTGAGCATCGAGCGCGAGCTGTACACGCGGTCGGCAGTGGCGCGCTGCGGAGTAGCGCGCGCGGCGCTGCGGCGGGCGGCGCGCGCGCGCCCCGCGCTGTGCCTCGCCTCCGCGCTGCTGCGCGCCGCCGCCGCCGCGCTGCTGCACCGCAAGCGCGCGCACGACGGTAACTACTCCATACACACATACATCGAGCGCGAGCTGTACACGCGCTGCGGCGGGCGCCCGCGCTGTGCCTCGCCTCCGCGCTGCTGCGCGCCGCCGCCGCCGCGCTGCTG
>DWQW01012776.1:0-10624 GCA_018249695.1 Heliconius erato demophoon | reverse complement strand
TTTTGTTTGAAAAAAAAACTTTTTCATTTTTGGGAATTTATTTTTTTCTGAATTATATTAGGCTTTTATAGAGTAGTTAAAACTGTGGTTTCATTTAATGTGGTGCTGACACTTCCACCCTGTATACCTTGCAGAGAACTTTCGATGACTCAGATAATAATGCGATTTTTCTCCAGTTACTGCTCTGCGCTGACTGAGACACACCTTTTTCGGTGCAGTTATTAGATGGCCTCTTTTCCAGTCATCCAGAAGCTCTTCGGTGGTCAAAATTTTCCCTATAAGAGGTGTGAAGATTTTGGCTAACGGATTTACAGAGTTTTTGCCGCGTTATACAGCTCTCTTAGATTGCCAGTATCGGCAGCATATTGTGATTTATCCATTACATCGTCAGTTCGTCGTCGCCTATCTCTTATACTGCTACGATAGACGCGTCTACGCGTTTACCGATACAGTAGTTCAAGATCGGCAATGTCCTTATCGCTGCGGGACTCCAGTTTTAGATGGGGGACCTACGTGCTTTAACGAGGTCCCAAGTCAGCTGCGTTATCCACTCATCGCGCTTCCTATTTTAATGTCCTAAGAACTGGCTTCATGATATACCATTTTGATGCGAATTCACTTCGACTCTATTGTGCCTGCATTTACCTCCAGAGCAGAGAAGCGGTTCTGCAATTTAATAGCGAACTTTCTTGCAGTAACAGGAGTACCCATTTTACTTGTCGTCATAACTTCATCTCACCCTACTATAGTCTATTGAAGCGTTAAGTTCTGCCACTCAACACACAATGCCTACAGAATTCAACAAAAAGTGGGGAACGGAGTGTTTTAACACTAGGTTCCCTCTGTCTACCCTGCTGTGTGCGGGATACAGCGTGAATCATTATAAATAAAATTTTAAAGAAACGTATATTTATTCTAGTCTATTTTATTTGTTGATGTGTCAGCGCCCGTCTTTGATCTTTGTCTGTATAAAAAAATCCAAAAGTTTGTCAAACCATTTTAACTTCAAAAACATTAATTTACATGATTAAATACACATAAATTGGCAAACTGTGTATTATAAACAATAAACAGCCAGCAATATATTACAATATGATGGTGAACTTTTTTATAACTTATACATTACCTTGCCGTATGTTTTTTTTAGATTCACGCTGTATCCTGTACTGCGACGGCCGACTGTTTGTTTTATATAAATATATATTTTTAATTCTAGCAACACTGCATCAATCCCTTCATTGATCAGTGTCAGCGCCTGCCTTCGTTAGTCTGTGAACGTCAGTCCACATAGAAAATGTCTAAAAGTGTGTCAAACCATTTTAATTTCACAATTCACAAAATTTAATGCGTTAGTAGCGAAAAGTCGCTCGCGTCCGACCGTGTACTTTAAAAATAAATTAAACATAAATATATTATCGGAATAATTCAATCAAACGACGGGGTAAGTGAGAAAGCTTCTATTTTTTTTTTTCAAAAGTGAAATTTTCACGTAACACTTAGCAATAACGTTACTTTTTTTTCTGTTTTGTATTAATTTCAAATATTTCTCATATTTATTGGAATATTTTATGGCGCGTTATATGTTTAGTTCTATATTTTACAACTAGTGCATATCTAATATGAAAAAAGCAAATAGATAGTCTACAAACAGATTGACCAGTCTATTATTGCGTGCATTTCGTTCGTTTTTGCTTGTTTTGTTAAATAACATAGTAATTCCTGAACTATGCTACCTACATATAAGTTATAAGTAGCTAGAAAGTGAAATTTTTTGATCATGTATGTCATTCACTCTCTCCTCACGACCTTGATTTTTTGGCACACTTTTCAAGTGTATCAGTAAATATTTTACTTAAAACACTTTAAACTGTTTGAATGATTGGGTAATTTTTGTCTAAATATATTCTTATAATATGAAGCAACAAAACAATCTCCTCATTTTCCTCTTCTATGTTTAAAAATAACTTTTTGTTTATTCTTTTAAACTCACCCCGTTTTGTTATTTATATGTAAGCTTCCTTTAAAATCTAGAACTTAAAAATATAAACATAAAATTTTAAATCTTTTTTTAATCTTTTACTCACTTAGAATAGATAATAAATGAGTTTAAATTATACATTAATTATTTATTATTAATGTATACTTCATTTATTATTTATTCTACTACCTTGCTTTTATTAAAGTTATATTTTATATTATATTGTATATTTTTTTGTTTGATTTTATAATTTACAATAGTTGAGAATTTCTTAATTTGACTTTTAATTTTTAAATGATATTGTGACCTACTTTAAAAACTATGAAAGATATATATTTAAAGCAACAGCAGGATGTGATATTGTTATTTATAATGCTACACATTTTGTTTTTGTCTGAAACTTTATAAACTAATGAAAAAACACAGCCTCATATTTGGAACTACTACCACTACTACTTACTCTGGTACTCTTTTCTCCACACACCATCTATTTGCTGATGCTGATTAAGAGTTCAGTTGCGTTGGAAATGAACCAACAAACATTTACAGTGTTCTTTCCTACTGTGCTCCAACAGCCTCACTAAAAGTCTAATATATTATTTTAAAATCAAATACATGCAGTAATTAATTTATCTGCATTATAAAAAAATTGCAATCAAAACCTGTGACCTTCTATTATCTAGTGCATCTTAATTTTATAGGCCAATTAATTCATTCACTTCTGTTTCAATAGTTGAATTTAACAAACATAATTTTGATCAAATCATGATTGTATTTAAAGAAGCATTATTGTAGAATATATTTTTATAGATTTTTTGTAATGGTAATAATGACAAAAGAAGGTCATCATATCCAAATATAGGATATTTTTTTTGCTTCACACTGTATCCTGTACATGGCAGATGGAACCTAGGAACCTAGTCTTAGGACACTCCGTTGCCATTAAGACCCTTCCGTTCCCCATTTTCCACCGAATTCTGGAGGAATTGTGTTTGAGTGGTGGAACACAACACTGTGGTTTGCCTTGTTACCAGAATCAGATAATGAAAATATCAAATAACTGTTGTGTTTACAGTCATATGCGTGTGCCCCTGTGCCACAACTGACTCTGGAAAAATATTTTTCATCATTCCAAGTGTACATATTAATATACTCTTTAATATTATAAAATATTATTTACGACTTCAAAATCACATCGCCATAAAGGTCGTGTCATGTACCACTGATGTAAAAAAATAATGTTTATTCAGTTAAAGTGCAGTTAATTTGAGGAAATTACTATGTATTAAGTTTTATTACTTGCTAGAGAACTGCATGCGGCTTCGCCCGCTTAAACTACACAATCTATACATTTAAAACTGAAGTTTCAGACAATTCAATAAAACATTTATTTTGCAATACTGTCGCATACAAGACTACCTATACTTGTATAGATTACTTTACTGTGGTTTGTGGATATCTTTAAAACATGCATTTTTCTGTTGCTTAATATTATCACTTTTTTTCACCATACAACCTCTTTCGTGTGTTCTCCATACAACGTGACATTGGCTAAGAAATTTTGTGCTCAACTGACACGCTCGGAACGCCATATTAAAGGAAAGAACAGAATGAAACATGTGGCTTCGAATTCGCGATCGAATTGAAATCGTTAAGTTAAGAGTTATGTATCATTCATGACTAATTCTAAGTGCCCGGAGTAACTCTGGCCGCAGATACAGTGGGTTACATTAAAACTTTGCCGTAATATCATACAGCGTATAAGCCTACCTCGATAAATGGACTATAATAAATAAAAACAAACTTTTATCCGAACCAGCCACTAAATAGTTCCCGAGATTTGAAATATTATCAGCGATACTTTTTAACATTACTAAGTTAAATAAAATTTTAAACACATCAACTTGTCACAAGAAATCAACATAATCAGGTAAAAATTTAAGTGATTAAAGAAAATATGACACTGCGTGTTGGATACCTTGTGTCAGAATTAAATTATGAAATTCCTAGGTCAGGCACCAAACTTGCAACCATGCACTACCAATAGCGTTGCTTATATTATAACTTAAATCTTCAACTGAATGAATATTATCTTTTTTGTAATGTTCACGGTGTATAGTAGGATAGGCAGAGGGAACCTTCTGTTAAGGCAAACTGTTGCCCACTTTCAATGTCGAATTGCGACGCGCTGATTTGCTGTTACCTGTGTATAGCAATGCATTGCCACTAATGGGAATCGAACCCGCAGCCGTCGACCGTGTTTACAGTCACACACTGTGCGATTGCACCACGACGACCTCATGAATATTATATCAAATGCGTTTAACTTGTAGTTGTTTGTATTTAAAAACTCTTCGAAAAACGTCCACGATATGTATCTATGTATGAAGTAACTCCATGTTGTGAATAATAAACTTAGTTTTTACGTCACCCCAAGTGGTGAACATATTTATATAATTAAAACGTATTAGTGGTAACCTTGTTGATGGGTACAGTCAAAATGAATTTTGCCAATCGGTTTGGTGTTTCTTGAAAAGTATGGCATTTACAGTAATTATATATATTTTTTTGCCCATATTAGCGTCCGCAATGAGTTCATGTTCTATTAGGTACAACAGAACGTGAACCCATTGTCAACGCTTAACTGCGTTTAACGCCACTATTGACTGTTATATTAAAGGAAATAAGGATTTTAAATAATGCAGTTCTATAGAAATACATCTCATTGAGTAAACATATGACTGAGAACAGTTTCATGATAACGTGCGATAAGCTCTTTTGTTTCCTCAATTGTTAAGCAGCGTAACGTCTGAAGGCGGGTGGGTATACGATCCCAGCTCTAATAAGACTTAGCGTGACTCTTAGTTTAGCTCTATCTTAAGTACGGATAGCGGAACTCAACGTCACACTTAGAGTTCTTACGGTTTGTTCGAACGATTGTCAAGAGGCGCGGGTTCGTATTGCGCTACAATTAATTTATTATCAGTAATATTATTCAAAATTCTAAGTTACATTCTTTATTTTTTGAACGTAAAATAATTGAACATCGGCTTACTAAAGTTACTGCTTCAGACCTGAGAGGAATCGACGCAAGAAACTCAGCGGGACTTTTTTAAAATCAATTTTTTGAGGCCAGTCGTGGCGCAGGGACAGAAAATGTGACTGTACAACCGACTGGTTGTGGGGTCGATCCCCACTCGAGGAGATGAAATATTTACTTAAATTTATATTTCCATTTCTTCGCTCTGGTGTCGAGACAAAGCGCGGCGTTGAGTTCTGCCACTCAACACGCAATGCCTCCAGAATTCGGCAGAAAGTAGGGGACGGAGTGTCTTAACACTAGGTTTCCTCTGGCTACCCTGCTGCGTGCGGGATACAGCGTGAAGCTGATTTAATTCATTTGATCTATTTTTTTTTTGTATTGAGCAGAAAGTGGGCTACAGTAAGTATGAACACTAGGTACCTCTACCTACCCTGCTACGCGAAAGAAAGTTAAGTATAAATAGTCAAGAGGCGCAGGTTCGAGTACCTATATCTATACGTATCTAAATACTTAATATTTTTTTTATTCCTCCTTCCTTTTTAAAATTTTTATTCATACTTAATGTATGAAAAAAATACTTAATGTATGAATAAAAATTTTAAAAAGGTAAAGTATTATTTTTTTACGACTTGTGTTTCTTGTGACATATTTATTTTATTTTACGTAAAGTACTTTTCTAGTCGTTTATGGTCAAAGTAAAAAATGTTATTTTTTTTAGTATATGTGTTAAAAAAATATCTCTTTACGTCTATATAAAAAATACTTTTTGTTATATCAAAATAAACAACGTTTATTATTAAAGTTGATAGTTTAAGGCCATCATGGCGTCATTGGCGCTGTCTCACAATCTGACTGTAAGCACATTACATTGGTTGTGGGTTCGATCCCCATTCGCAAAATAAATGTTCTCTGGAGTGTGCGCGTGAGTGTTGAATTCCACCTCTGAACAAGAAGTATCTCGAATTCGGGCTGAAAGAGGACAACGAAGTATTTCTCGTATCACAAACGGGAAAAATAAGAATATCTATGTACCACAATACACAATAAGAACTTTTCAATTCATACCAGTAGTTCCAGAGATAAGCGCGTTCAAACAAACGTACTCTTCTGTCTTCTAATGTTAGCATAAAAGTATATATTGTCTTTGTACCATCAATATCTTGGAACACTTTGGATTTCCCCTTTTTAATACTGGGAATATGCCTATGAGATGTGATATTGAATGAACAATAAAATGTATGACATCATGTATGTACATGCCATCTAAGTCATCTATGTAGATGACTTTTGATTTTAAACGATTTAATTGAATTTGAACGTGCTAATTATTTCGCAAGATGGAGTAAATCGGTTTTTTTTAATATTATTTGAGGAACTAGGTGTTCGGTGTTAAAATTAACGGAGTGTTTTTACAATAGGTTCCCTCTGTCCACCCTGCTTGCTATATGCAGGATTCAGCATAAAGTCGAAAAAATATTTATTAGTATCATTCTAACCCATAATTCTAAAAATATTGGGGACATTGCGTGTTGAGTGGCGGAACTTAACACAGCGCTCTAGTTTCCAGAGTGAGAAAATGAATATAGTAAATATTTAATTTCCTCGAATGGGAATCCTACCCACAACCAGTCGCGTTTACACGCTTATGCCCCTGCCCCACGACTGGTCTTTATTTTCTGTATGTTATATTTCACATTATTATGAAGTTTTTGATAAGACTAACTGATTCAAACTACCGACGACCCCGTTACAGCTTCACACTGTACCCCGCACATAGCAGGATCGACAGAGGAAACCTGGGAACCTAGTGTTAAGACACTCCGATCCCATTAAGACATTTCCGTTCCCCGTTTTCCGAAGAATTCTGGTGGCATCGCGTTTTTAGTCGTGGAACTCAACACTGCGTTTCATTTCCTCGACTAGAGTTCGAACCCATGAACTGTCGCGTTTACAGTACTAGCCACACAGTTGGACCCCTGAGCCACAACTGGCCTCAATAATGTTTTATAATCCTAAAAAGTAAAATATCGAAGCCGTAGTGTTCCACAGGCACAGCATCTAACCGTAATCTCGATAGTTTTGGGATCAATTTAAAATATATAACAAAATATTGTCGTTGAAACTTTAAAATATAACAAACAGTCTTTAGTTCAGCCGACACATTGTCCGTCTGTAGCGCAGTCTATTTAAATAAGAAACGTATTTAATCTTCCAATCACGTATAGCGTCTCGTAGGCATTCTGTGTACTGGTTGGCATAGTTTTGTATGTAGAATAGATGACGTTTTGAGTTACCACGGAATTGTATATGGAGCTAGTGTTCCGCCCGTGGGTTTGCCCGCGTGGGCTGTACCTATGCTTATAGCAGGTTCTTTGAACGGTGGATGAAAAATGTGGTCTGTTTTGGTTCTCCGCTGTGGATAGGCAGGGATAACATAGTGTTAAGACACTCCGTTCCCCAGTCACCACTCAATTTTCGAGATTTTACATGTTTGAATGGCGACTCGGCAGAGTGAGAAAATGAAAATAATTCATTGCCCAGTGTAGGAATAGAACTGACAACCGTCGTGGTAAAAGTCAAACGATATGCATTAGAATTTGTCGCGTAAGGTAGCTATCTTATTATTTATTTTATTTATACTATGTAAAGAATATAAAGTTTTTGTTTCAAACTAAAAATACTAAATTAAATTTATAAAAATTATGTATACATTATTCTTATAATTTGTGTGTGTATTAAATTAATAATAAAATAAGTAATTGTTTTATGTTTACTTTTTAAGGAAAATTGTTAATAGAACTTAAGAATAATGAAAAGCCTTTCAGGTGCGATTTGGACTCGTGCATGTAGAGTTCCACACCAGAATCGAAAAAACGGCAATTGTTGTAATGGAGCCCCCTTAAATATTTATTGTATTTTGTATAACAGTAAAACTGGTTAAGTGAGAGTCAAACTCGCACATCGAGGGTTCCCTACCCATTTTATAAATTATAGGGTAAAGGTACGACTTACAAATGTACTAACTTATGTTTGCGGGCGTATAGTTACACTCATTTTGTATATACCTATAAATTAGATTCTTGACAAATTTCATGGTTCTAGGCCAATGGAAAGTCCTATATATAACCCTACCCTACCTTGACTTTGATACCTCCATGCGTTCCTGAGCAAAATGGCCTTGACAGACAGACAGACAAACAAGAAATTGATCCTATAGTGAGTTATTTTTTCCTTTTCATGTACTTATGGAATCCTAAAAAAAAGTTCAATAATTTAAGACGTACTCACGTCATTTTTACGTAAGTAGCTGCATCACGTTGAAAAAGAAAACGTAATGATAATTAAAAAAACATTTAGATAAATATAAAAATTTTACATTAGTGTATGAAGGGGAATTTCTTTATTATTTACATAGTAATAGCTAATATTATGTATAAATTATAATTAACGTTAATATTTATTATATATAGCTGTGGCGCAGGGGTACAAGCGTGCGGCTGTAAACGCGGCAGGTTGTGGGTTCGATTTCCACTAGATGAAATGAAATATTTAATATTTTCGTTTCCTCGCACTGCTATCGAGGCAAAGCGTGACGTTGAGTTCCGCTATTCAACACGCAATGCCTCCAGAATGCGGCGGAAGGTGGGGTACGGGAACGACGGTACAGCTAAAAAAAAAGATAATAATAATAAGGAAAAACGTATAATGAATCGCAGTCTATTTTGGTATGCATTGCGTACTTCGTTTTTGCGCCACAGTCTTTTGTGATTTAAATGTGTTCGAGATAAGACTTTTTCCGGGAACTTAAGATTGACGTAGGCCTTATAAAGGAATGCTTATAACTTCAGTGAAACTTAGGTAGGTGAGCAGAAAATATTCCCTAAAATAGGTTTTGAACCTATAACTCAATTATGGCAATACTTAATAGAAAATAATGCAAAAATACTAGATTATCTATAGTATTTCGTAGTTTGACAAATAGTTATGATAGAGCAAAGCTGTCAAAATTTAGGGCCATCGCGTGTTGAGTCGCAGATCCAGATCGAAGATATGGAAATATTTTGAACTTAATCGTTCTTCTGAGTGGACAAGTGGGCATGGAATCTTTAACTTATTTCACTGCAGTTTGATAGCCTAAGTCATACGTATAGTTTATATAGTTTTCTATACTATTATATATTATATAAAGATAAATTTTATTGAGATCAGCCATGGCACAGGGGCACAAAGTGTGACTGTAAACGCAACAGGTTGAGGGTTCAATTCCCACTCCAGGAAATGAAATATTTAATATTTTTACATCTTTTGTGTCAAAATAAAGGTGCGGTGTTGAGTTCCGCCACTTAACACTCAATACCTCGAGCATCCGGCAAAAAATATATAGGCTACGGAGTGCTGTATGCTGGATACAGTGTGAAGCTGATATAAAACCGTGGAAAAAACTTCACACTCACTCATAGTGCGTGTCTCATATCTCATTTGACCACGCGGGTAAAGCCGTAAATAAAAGTTAGTATATAACCTCTGTTTTTTTTCTTCTTGAAAAATAAAAAGAAATACATATAAAAGTTGATAACGATGGTAGCAGATACGATTTGGGTCAATGTCTATGTATGAGGAAATTGTTAAGAACATTTGCGAGACCTTGATTGAATAATATCCTTCGTGATTTGTTCTTTGACCCGGTGAACTTATTTTTACTCGACGGCTGAACTGTACTGGAAAATAGTTTAATTTATTTATTTATTGACTTTAACGCTTGTTTCCGTATAGCAGAGTAAGTACGCAGTGTTAAGGCACTCCGTTTCCCACTCTCCGTCTAAATTTGAGATATTGCGTTTCGTGTGAGGCCGGTCGTGGCGCAGCAGTACGAGGTGTGACTGCAAAACCGACTGGTTGTGGGTTCGATCTCCACTCGAGGAGATGAAATATTTACTTAAATTTATATGTCCATTTCTTCGCTCTGGTGTCGAGGTTAAGCGCGGCGTTGAGTTCTGCCACTCAACACGCAATGCCTCCAGAATTCGGCAGAAAGTGGGGAACGGGTGTCTTAACACTAGGTTCCCTCTGCCTACCCTGCTGTGTGCGGGATACAGGGTGAAGCGTTTCGTGTGGCAGAAATCAATGCCGTGTTTTGTTTCGCCTGAACGGGTAAAAGAAAGTGATTTATATATAATTATTCCTGCAATTCGATCGATATTCGATTCGTACTTGGTGTATTGAAATATTTAATATTTTCATTTCTGGTAACGAGGCTAAGTGCGGCGTTGAGTTTCGCAACTCCACACGCAATGCCTCGAGAATTCTGCGGAAAGTAGGGAACGAATTGTCTCACCATTGAGTTCCAATTTCCCTCTACCTACTCTCCTAAGTGTGGGATACAGCGTGAAGCTAAAATAAATCTTATCTGTGGAGACCGAACCCACAACGGTCGCGTTTACGATCAGACACTGTACCAGTACGCTGCAATGGCTTCGTATACATGCATTCACGCAACGCTATTTGAACCTACTGCCTTATTATTTGATTGCACATTTGCAAACATATGCTAATCCACAGATAATTAAGTAATTATTGACAACACAATATTATCTGAGCATAAA
>DWQW01012775.1:0-10624 GCA_018249695.1 Heliconius erato demophoon | reverse complement strand
GAGAATAGTAGGTAGTCTGTTGTTTATAATTTCTTTCGTTAAAGTTTTCTATTGTTTGTGTCATTTGTTTAAGTGAGTTTTTTCAAACAATTGAAACATCCTTATTGGAACTACGAAAACGCGGGTTAAGGTTTAAATAATTTTCACATTAGTAATCTTAAGTGTTTTGCAAACATAGGTACATTACATGAATAATTCCGTAGTTAAGCGGGCGAAGCCGCGAGCGGGTCGCTAGTCCTAGTATAAAAACAGTAAAGTGAGGCGCAGGAGCACAGTGTGACTGGTAAACGCGACTGGTTGTGGGTTCGATCCTAACTTGAGGAAATGAAATATTTATTTGAATTTAAATTTAAATTTCTTCGCTCTGGTGTCTAAGGAAAGTGCGGCGCTGAGTTCCTCCTCTCAACAAGCAATGACTCCAGAATTCGGCAGAAATTTAAGAACAGAGTGTCTTAACACCAGGTTACCTCTGCCTACCCTGTTGTGTGCGGGATACAGCATGAAGCTGATTTAATTTTAATTTGTGTAAAATGAACTATAAATATTAGTTTGTAATGTTTCATGATATTCCTATAAATCTTCACTTTTCGGACTTTTTCCTTTATTTATATTTTCTTTTCAGTCAATACCTCCTTCATACCTTTATTTATTCATATCTTTTGATTGCGTTGACATATAAGTTTGATTCTATCAGTGCTTCAAGAGACCTTAGACTTGAATATTTGACATTAATTTCAGCTTAAACAGACACAAGGACAGGCGGACACCAAAAAATGGGTTCCAGTTTCTTGCTTTTGAGGTATGAAATCCTAAAAATAGGTTTACGTAAGTTAACTTAATTTAGCTTCACGCTTTATCTCTAGCGGGGTAGTCAGAGGAAATGGAGTGTCAAACGCCACGGTCTCTACATACCTCTTTCGCCTCGTCCACTGTCATCAACCTCTTCATACATGCCCTTCGGGGGGTCCTCATGCTTTTTACGTGACCTTCCTCCAGTATCTTTAATACTGTGCTTTCGAAGGTCAACCGAGGTCCACCCCTATCTCTCTTCTTACTAGGCTAGCTTATATTTTCTACCTATCCAAAATAAATACAACAGGGAATATTTTCACTCTTTTTGAAGTAAAATAGAAGTATATTACTCGATCCACTCATTCGGAACCATAAAATGTAAATAGGTCACGTTTTACGTTCTTTGCGTTACAATAACATTATCAAATGGCCTGTTTAATGTTTTTGGACGAACGTTTTAACCATATATCTACTACACAACCATAGCTATACCTAGTCAAATGTATAAGCAGTATAACTTACAAATAGAGGCCAGTCATGGCGCAGCGGCACGAGGTGTCTGTAAAACTGACTGGTTGTGGGTTCGATCCCCACTCGAGGAGATGAAATATTTACTTACATTTATATTTCCATTTCTTCGCTCTGGTGTCGAGGTTAAGCGCGGCGTTGAGTTCTGCCACTCAACACGCAATGCTTCCAGAATTCGGCAGAAAGTGGGAAACGGAGTGTCTTAACACAAGGTTCCCTCTGCCTACCCTGCTGTTTGCGGGATACAGCGTGAAGCTGATTAATATTATAGTGTATCACATTCACACATACATAGGTTTAATCTTTTTTGGATTATTATCTCATAATAACAAAGATGTTGGCCCAAAAAATGCAATTAAATAAAATGAAGTATTAAGAAGTCAATGAAAATTTTATCACCAATTTCGCGCGAATGGCGAACGCTCGTAAGTCTACAGAATTTTGTAAAACAGTGTCTCGGTGTGACGTCATTTGGCACTGTTCCCAGCGTCTGGACGAATTACACTGCGTTACCGTATACATGCGAGTATAAAATATCTCCGTCCATTTGGTTAAATTAAATTAGCTTCACGCTGTATCCCGCACACAGCAGGGTAGGCAGAGATATATATATATATATATATATATATATATATATATATATATATATATATATATATAAAGCCTCTTTCAAAAAAATTACTATCAAACAAAATTTTTTTTTATTTCGAACTAGTAGCTCCTGAGAATATGAGCGTTCAACAATACAAACTCTTGGCTTTTATGTATTTTTAGCTACACGCTGTTTCCCGCACATAGCATGGTAGGTAGAGGCAACCTGGGAAACTAGTGTTAAAACACGCCGTCCCCATTAAAACACTTCCGTTCCGATCCGCCAGAAATCGTCGGAATGCAAGGAATATTTCATTTCCTCGAGTGGGAATCGAACTCACAATCTGTGTGTTTACAGTCGCACGCTCGTGCCCCGGCACCACCACTGGCCTCAGTTTCATAATATTAGTGAAAAAATTCGAAGGTTATTTCAAAATAGATCCCGTGACTGAGTGTACTTTCAAAGGAGGATTGACAGGCGTTTTATATGACTAAAGTAATGTAAATTAACACTTGATTTTGGCACAAACTTTTAGAGGAAATTCTTGTTAGGTTAAAAATACATTCTACAAATATATCAGTAGGCTATGGTCATATTTGTGTATGTCTCGTATTATATTGTAAGCCGAGATGAATACGTAAGGCTTAATGATTAGAGCGCTTGGACGGTTTCTAATAAGCGCGGGTTCAAATATTTATACGTTTTCTAAAAAAATAATAAAACTTTAAAAATGTCAAATATAGATGTTAATATATTTATTAATCATATTTTTGATAGTAAACACATGTGGTCACGTGCTATCTTATCTCCATAGAATAATCTCCGTCTAGTTGAATATTTGATAGTCGTGTATGACTTGTTCAAATAGATATTTATTTATTTGTTTATTTAGACACACGATAGTTGTTACATTGAGGAGACTGTAAAACCGACTGATTGTGGGTTCGATCCCCACTCGAGGAGATAAAATATTTATATAAATTTATATTTCCATTTCTTCGCTCTGTTCTCGAGGCAAAAGCGCGGCGTTTAGTTCTGCCACTCAACACTCAATGCCTCTAGAATTCGGCAGATAGTGGGGAACAGAGTGTCTTAACACTACACTGTATTTTCTCTCTGCCTACCCTGCTGTGTGCGGGATACAGCGTGAAGCTGATTTATTTAATTTTATATGTCAGAACAGTACATTAGTACAGTTTATACAATAATTCTTTTACCCAGAATCATTAATTCTTCCATTGAAACGATAACAGTGTATTATCGAGATCTATTATTAGATACGCACTAATGTGCTCGTATATAGTTGGTCCAATTAGACTATGCGTCCGCGCTATTTTATTACACAACGTCGTCGTCTGGAAATTTCCATGTGAAAGGCCATTACTTCTGTCTGGACGTGACATTAGATATATTGATGGAGTATAATGATATTACAAAATGAGGAACGGAATGTCTTAACACTAGGATCCCTCTGCCTACCCTGCTATGTGCGGGATACAGAGTGAAGCTGATTTTTTTTGATGATATTATACAATTATGTTGAGGCCATTCGTGGCGCAGGGGCACAAGTGTGCGACTGTAAACGCGATTGGTTGTGAGTTCAATCCCCACTAGGGAAAATTAAATATTTATTAAAAATTATATTTTATTGGCTCTGGTGTCGAGGAATGGCGCAGCGTTGAGTTCCCCCACTCAACACGCAATGCTTCTAGAATACGGCAACATTTTCCAATGGAGTGTCTAAACACTAGGTTCCCTCTGCCTATACTACTATGTGCGGGCTACTGATCAGAGATATTAAAGGAATGGGAATACGTGATGGTTTTAGCTTCAATGTCTACTAGGAAATACTAAGGGAAAAGTTTTTGTTTAAAACATAAAATACAGTTAACTAAAATAAAACTACATCGTGAAGCTAAAAAAATCTTTGTTTTAGCTTCACGCTCAATTCCGCAATAGGCCGAGGGAACTTAGAAACCTAGTGTTAAGATACTCCGTTCCTATTACAACACTTCCGTTCCTCATTTTCTAGAGAACCGAATGCTGGGGATATTGCGTCTTGAGAGACGAAACTCAAGGTCGCGCTTTGATTACTTTGTAATGAAAATATTAAATTTTATAAGATCGTGTAGCAAATAAAAACTCGAGTATTTTTAACATTTTTTAAAATGTTAATCCACACTTAGGAAAGAAAAATACTTATTTAGAAAACGTATAAAAATTTAAACGTAGCGGGATTCGAACCCGCGCCTCCTGGAAACCGACCAGGCGCTCTGACCACTAAACCATACGTTGTCATCAAGCTATGTCGAAATTTTTATACATAAATAAGTTGTAACAAACGTATAAAAGTATTTGATTTTTTAATTATAAAAACTTGAGTAGTTCCAGCGGGCGAAGCCGCGAGCGGGTCGCTAGTTTATAATATTTTTTTAAGTAGGCTGCGTTAAAGAATATGTTGACATATAGCGCTTTCGAATGAGAAAGTAGGTATTTCTTACCTTATAAGGACGTTGGAAGCTTCTAGAATGTAATTCCATACATCTTTACCATTTAGATGCTGACGAGTACCTATACTCAATTGAGTTGATAGGTTTATGCAACGTTCCTATAGTTCATAATTAAATAATTGTAAATACTAAGAATTTCTATATCATTTATTAAGTTTTTAAGCTAAATATATAATAAATAGATTTTGATTTCGTAATGAATTCTGGATGGATAGTAAAAAATATGTATACCTACCTAATCCAAAAGTGAATAAATACGATATGTAGAGCCATTGATATATCTCAAAATTATTTAAATTTATAATATTAATCTATATAGCCGATGTAAATACTTTTTTTTAAATAAAAAAAAATATAATTAAAATATATTAATGAAACTGATTTTTTTTTAAATATATATTTTTTATAATGGAGATTAAAAATACAGCCATTACGTACAGTCAGTACACCTATAGTCAGTAGACGCGGAGATAACGTCAAGATAATCTTCAAGAAAATCTGTAGTAAATACCTATTAGCCATTGAAAACCGATAACTTTGATTGGATGTCAAAATATAACAAATCATGTAATGGCGGATGTGATAAAATACTTAGTCTATGAAGCCTCGATTAGATAGTGTTTAGATTATTCCTAAATCTTTTGTACATAAACTAGTGGCTCGCTTGAGGCTTCGACCGCTTAAGCTATAAACTATTATTTTTCAGTAAAATGAAATGTGTCTGTGTATATAATATTTATATTTTTTTAATTTTAATTCTTACTTACACTACAGACTTATGGTCCGCACCTTTTGATATTTTTACATTTCTTTTAATACTTTTTTTCTGTAGTATTACCTAGCCCTAGAATATATAATATTTTATAGTTATATCTAATAAAAAAAGTGACACTTTTCTACTCTTATAAAATATGCTTTACGCTGTATCCCGCACACAGCAGGGCAAAGAGAGCCTAATGTTAAGACACTCGGTTTCTTATTTTCCGCCGAATTCTAGAGGCATTGTGTGTAGAGTGGTGAAACTGCGCTTTGTTTGTCACCAGAACAAAGACCTGAAAATATAAATATTTCATTTCTTCGAGTGGAAATTGACCACAACCTGTAGCACTTACTAATATGCAGTAAAATATAATTCATATTTTATATAGGTACGTGTAATCTTAGCGAATTATTTCGTAAACCACATTAAAATCTTCAAATTGCGATAAAGTCATTGGAAAAGTGAGTCATATTTTAAAAGAGTAAGCAATCTTTCTTATAAAGTCAAAAATAATATAATTTCATATGACACAATTATATAATAAACTTTAAATGAGAAAAATAATTGAATCACATTTCATTTGTTTAAAAAGTTATAAAAATAAATTTGAGGTGGTCATGGCGCAGAGAAACAAGTGACTGTAAAAATAATGGAAAATAAAGAACAGAATCTTTTAAAAGGGCAGAGTTCAGTTGTGCCACCACACGTTATATCTCGAAAACTTGGCGACGCGTGGGAGAACAGAGTATCTTATCACTATTTTTTATATCGCTCTCAAATCAGAGATCAATCTTGAGATACCGTTTTCATTGTTTGATACATAATTGAAAACGGCACCTCAATACCCTAAAACCGATTTCAGACTTGAGAGCGGCATATAAATACAGGCCTAAGTTTCCTCTGCCTGTCCATCTAAATGCAGGATAATATAATATTAAGTGAAGCTGGAAAAAAAAGTAACGTCTTAACAATATGAAAAAAGTGGAGTATATAAAGGGACTTAGTGGCCCAATTAGGTTTTCTGTCTCTGTTAAGTAGGATAGTAGAGCAAATATTTATTACAAAAGCTGAAATTTCTCTTTGATTTTCGCAAATTTAAACATTTTAAATGAAACTCTTTCCAAGAGAGCTTCCATCAAAAAAAATATTTAGAATTGTTTCTTCTGATAAATTAATGAAAGATAATGTACCAATTTTCTGTAAAGAAATTATTTAATCGTGTATTTTTAAAACAAGTATAAATACCCAGTACAATACAATCGACCTCTGTAGGTAACGCAGTCGTTAGGTCTTTAGAAAGTTTATTTCTAGAAGCATTTAAATAACAGCATTATTTTCCACAGAGCTAGTTATAATATGAATACATATTAAGGTCGGGGCAAAAGTATTTTCGTATTGTTCATACAAAGGGAAAATATATTTTTTTTAATTAAAAAAAATCAGCTTCCAGCTATATCCTGCGCAGCACAGGCACAGCAGGGTAGGCAGAGGGCACCTAGTGTTAAGACACTCAACGCCGCGCTTTGCCTATACACCAGAGCGAGTTTCCTCGAGTGGGGATCGAACCCAATCGACTTTTTTTTAGGTATAAGTAATTATTTATTTATTTTTAATATGTACGAGTATGTGCCGTTTTGATTGATGACTTGTTGCCATCTTATGGGTAGTGCCATAATCCTATTCCTGTAGAAAAGTTGAGATTTTTTATTAAAAAAATGTGACTGGTAGTGTCCACAGTGTTCTTTTGAGGTTAGCTTTATGCTTCCTAAAGAGTTCTGCAATGACCGAAGCAGGTGGAAATCTGATGGAGCAAGGTCAGGGCTATACGGAGGATGCATCAACACATCCCAGCCAAGCTCTCTCAATTTTTGCTGCGTGGCTATAGATGAGTGCGGTCTGGCGTTGTCATTGTAGAACACCACGCCCTTCCCATTCACCGGATCCGGCCGGTTTTTCTCCATAGGTCCAAGGTCGGAGTCGATAGTTTTACCCGGTGGAGAAAGCTCATAGTGGATGATTTCTTTCCAATCCCACCATACAGATAGCGTCACTTTATTCGGAGTCAGGCCATGTCTATGCAAATACTCACCCTTAGCAAGATGAGAACAACCAGAGACAATATGCCTGAGGGACTCTCCGGGTAGATGAAACGCCCGACAGATGTCGATGGTACCATCTATCATAATATGTTTCTGGTAGTTCCGTGTCAGTTTAGTAAAAAAGTACTACTCAATTGTACTACTCAATTGATAAATTCCTTTTTTTGAAATCGGTTAAAAATATTAATAGTACATAAGGATGCAATAAAAAAAATCAATATAATAAAAAAAAACGCCTGGCATTCGGATATAGTGACCATGGTCGGAACACGACCTATTCCTGTTCCTGTTGACCTAGAGTCTTTATATCTTGTACTTATTTATACTAAATGCATAAATATATCTTTACCCAATATTTTTATGTTTGTTTATTTATAGTCGTATACATATGTATTGTTGAGGTTATCGTGGCACAGTATCTGACAGCAAACGCGATATGAGCTTAAGGGGGGATTCACACTATAGGGTCACGGTTGGTTCTTGATCCGATCTTATATTCTTGTATGAGAAATATTTTTATAGGCGTGATTGGTCAGAAATTTGACCGGAATAATAGTATAAAAGCTCTCATTGTTTTTGATATAAAAATATTTCTAACAGGCTGAGGTCAGACTGGGAACGAACCGAAAAACTGACACTTTAGTGTGATTTCTACTTGATCCTCGATCGGAAGAATGAATCATTTTTATACTCTCGCCCTAACAAATATAATGCGGGGATTATTTCTCCCATTTAAAAAATAGTGTCTTGAACTTATACGGAAAGCGGAGAAGAGGGTTTCTTGACAATAGGTTGTCACTGCCTAGAATAGAAGAAAGAATTGAAACTACAATCGTCGTTTTTTACAAACGGACACTGTGCTGCTCCGCCACGACGGCCTTACTCATTTATATAATAATAAATAAAAAAAAAAATCGGCTTCACACTGTATCCCGCACACAGCAGAGTAGGCAGAGGGAACCTAGTGTTAAGACACTCCGTTACCCACTTTCTGCCGAATTCGGGAGGCATTGCGTGTTGAGTGGCAGAACGCCGCGCTTTGCCTCGACACCAGAGCGAAGAAATGGAAATATAAATTTAAGTAAATATTTCATCTCCTCGAATGGGGATCGAACCCACAACCAGTCACACTTTGTGCCGCTGCGCCACGACTGGCCTCAATACTAGATATAATATAAAAAGTATAATATGAAATATATAATATATTACTTACAGATCATTAATATTATGTTATGTATTTTATTATTTATGTGTGTTTTTTCCTCATAATTCCTTTATTTACAAAAGGTTGTAAGAAGAATATTCTATTCTATTTTTTATTTTTTTTTTTAATTTTCACTTCACTATAAGGAAAACATATAAAGACTATTATAGAGCTTTACGTTGAATTAAATCTTAATTCCACATAGAGACTAGATAGCGTTAAATTATTTCGATAAGAAAATTCCACGTAAGAAATTGCAGAATTTTACGTCACTTTAAATATTAATTTTCTATAATTATTTTACTTCTTCCCTGGAATTAACTAAAAAAGCCGCTTTACATGATGTCATCATCATCAGCGTTGTCGCGTCGTCATCGCGACGTACAAGCGTGCGACTGTAAACGCGATGGTTGTGGGTTCGATTCTCACTCGGAGAATGAAATATTTAATATTGTCACTCCTGGCTCTGTAACTAGTTACGAGGCGCAAGAGACACAAAGAGCGGCTGAGTTCCGCCCACAACGCCTCGAGAATTCGGCTGAAAGTGCTAGGTTCCCAGGTCGCCTCTGCTCATTCTTGCGAGATACAATGTGAAATTTAAAAACACAGGTTCACGCGGTTTCCCCCTTAATAGGATAATATCAGAGAGAATCTTGTGTCAAGATCCTGCATCCAACTCAACGTCCGAATTCCATATATTGTGAATACAAATCATTAATAAATATATAAAAAACGTGATCTCAAGCAGTTTTCAGCTGAAAATATTTGAACGTCATGCATAATTTGCATAAAATAAATTTATAGCAGTACTTAGAACTATTGTTATCATTTATAATATAACAAAATCTCTTTAATTACACTCCCTCGAGCTGTATTTTATATACATTATTATATTTAAATATACGAAGCCTTGAAGACACACGCCATTTCGTCTAGCATTTACCTAGTAGCAATTTCTTAAATTCGGTCTAAAAATTAACATTTTAGATAGAATATAGTAAAACTTACGTAAGACAATTTGACCCACTCCCCCAGTGTCCAAATGAACTGAAGTTTGGATTGATTTTAGCCCTGATGATAGTTGAATTATATATAAGCTTCACACTGCATCCTTAATACTAGGCAGAGGGAACCTAGTATTAAGACACTCCGTTCCCCACTTTATGTTGAATTCTGAAGGCATTCCGTGTTGAGTGGCAAAACTCAACGCCGCGCTTTGCCTCGACACCAGAGCGAAGAAATGGAAACGTATATTTAAATAAATATTTCATCTCCTCGAGTGGGGATCGAACCCACAACCAGTCGGTTTTACAGTCACATTTTGTGCCGCTGCGCCACGACTGGCCTGAATTATATATTATAATCAATATTATTGATATTCCAAATAACGTAACTTAATATGGGTATCAAATGAAAGTACTTGATTTTTACACAAAGTAAAAAATACTAGAAAGCTTTAGCATCACGCTGTATCACAAGCAAGCAGGGTAGACATTGGAAACCTAGTGTTAAATCACTCCGTTCCCCTTTTTCCGACGTAATTAGGATGCATTGCGTGTTGCCTTAACATAATTTTAAAAATCTACAAACAATTTTACATTCATAAATACTATATATATAAATAAAAAGGAGGAAAAAAAATAAAACGTTCCGCTGATTATTATTTACATCTACGTATATTAATATAGTGGCCTTTGAAACTTGATCAAGCATGAATAGCCGTCTTATTCAAAGGAATCAGATATACCATAAAATTAATTTCCTTTGAAGTTTTCTTCATATACACTTACTTATTTCAAGATGTTATAACAGACGTTGAATGTTTGTTATAACGAATCCATATGTCTTTCAGCTTGGTTTTTCCTGCATTCCTGCAGCAGTATAGGCAGAGATTCTGTGTCAAGGGACTCAATTCTCCACTTTCTGCGTCCGAGTTTTAGCTGAATTCGAGCTAAAACTATAGCCAGAAGTACTAAATGAAAATCTATACGTACTTATAACAAAATCGTAACGAATTGGTGTCTGTACATGAAAGATATATATAAAAAATGACATTTAATAACGTAATTAATGGTTCTATATAATATAAAACAATTAAAAAAAAAAAAAAAAAAAAAAAAGGCTTCACGCTGTATCCCC
>DWQW01012774.1:0-10624 GCA_018249695.1 Heliconius erato demophoon | reverse complement strand
TTAGTGGATGTCCAGAATATGAAAATAAACATCTGCCCAAATTTCACGTTTCTACCATCAGCGGTTACGGCTCTGCGTGCGTCTTACCTCAGTCAGTCAGCACAAGTCCTTTTGTATATATAGATTTTCATTGTCTACAGAACTAAAGTTAAATCCGAATTTCAGCGCAATTAGTCATTTCACATACACTGACAGAGGAAGTTAAATAAAGCTTGTAAAGAGATGAAAGCTGTCGATGTGCTTGTTGTTAGATCGTGTGTGTTGTGAGTTTAAATCCAACTCATTTCAGATTCACGTTTTACTCCCCATATGGCAGATGATATTTAGTTCGTCGTCCCCACTTTCCGCCGAATTTTCGAGACATTGCGTGTTGAGTTGCTTAACTTAACGCCGCGCCTTGCCTTGCTATTCGTACATTCACACTCCCTCATATTTATTTATATTGTAGATTTAGCTTATAATGTTAAATTAAAAGGCGAGAATGATTGCCAAACAGCAAAAAATGTCTCTCAATCAAAATTGTTTACAACAACAAAAAAAATCCCCTAAGAGATAAAATTAAAAAAGTAACACTTAAATAAATTAAGCGAAAACTGAATAAATATAAAACTTTCAAGTTAACAAATTTATTTATGGTAGAAATATTAAAGTTATTTCTATAAAAACTGATAACTATTGATAGAAGTCTTGATAAATAAAAATAACAAAATCAAATCAAATCAAATCAGCTTCACGCTGTATCACACAGCACACAGCAGAGTAGGCAGAGGGAACCTAGTGTTAAGACACTCCGTTCCCCACTTTCTGCCGAATTCTGGAGCCATTGCGTGTTGAGTGGCAGAACTCAACGCCGCGCTTAACCTCGACACCAGAGCAAAGAAACGAAAATATAAATTTAAGTAAATATTTGATCTCCTCGAGTGGGGATCGAACCCACAACCAGTCGGTTTTACAGTCACACTTCGTGCCGCTGCGCCACGACTGGCTTCAATAAGAATAACATTAAAGTTATTTCTATAAAAATTGTAGAAGTCTTGAAATAAGAATGTGACGATAATCGAGATACACAAGTATTGCTGGTTCTTTTGACTTAGTTTCAAGTAAAGCATTTTAAATTATGTAACTAGAAAAACAGCAACTTTCATTCCTTGAACTAGAGCGAAATGTTAGTTTATGGAGTCACTTTTGTAAAAGAGAAAAACTTTAATAAAAGTTGTTCTCGTTAAAATGAATAAATTAAGTATATATTTAGGTATATATAAATCTTGATTATATAAAACAATTAAAGAATGTCAAAATCGTTTTATAGTATAAGTTACAAATAATCAAGAGTTAAAGTAAAATCAAATGTTTGACGAAAATTTTAAAAATTCATTGTTTTGGGCGAAATTGATCAACTAAATCAATATAGCCCAAAATAATATTTTTTTCTTATATTATGTCTTCCATGTAAAGACTAGTGTAGATTGAAACTTAGATTATAAATCAACGTGTAGTTCCGCCAATACGGTACACCTCCAGAATTCAGAAGAAAGCTTAACTCTAAGTTCCCAGGTTCCCTCTGCATACTTTGTTACGTGCGGGATACAGCGTGAACCTAAATTAAAAATATCAAATCTAAAATCACTGTAAGTAGCTTATAGCGACTACATATCATCAGTGATAGACATAAAACGTTTAACACAAAAGTTATAATGGCCACAAAGCCTTGATAGAGACCTTCCGCGAGGAAGCACGCGCCGGTGCATTCCGACACACGCAACATTTGGAAAATATAAAAATAAACCTTATATTCTAATAATAAGATTTAATTTAGATTACACGGATATATTGAGATTGTTATATAGCTTTATTTAGTAAAAAATGTGATTGAAAAGTCTTTGTAACTATTATAAATACTATGTGAGCTAATAATTATAGATGTATGTGGCGTTCTCATTTCATATAATCGTTCTTCCACATCGTTTTTTTAGCTTCGTTCTTTATTCCGCACATAGCAGGGTAGACTGAGGGAACCTGTGAACCTAGTGTTCCACAAAGTGTAGAACTGGGAACCTAGTCCCCAGGAACATCTTTAAAAAGTTATACAAAAATATATTATCAGTTGTTTTAATTATTCTTAAAAAAAATACAAAAATGTGCAGTAAAGTGTAAAAGGTAATATTGAATAGTACAGTTCATATTAATATTACGTTCTTAAAATTACATTATATTGCTTAAAAATACGACGTTAGGGCGTAGTACCCTACTTAAAGTTGAAAATTACACATATTCATATTGAAATCAAGTAATATAAAGCAGAGCGTAGTGTTCGGTCACTCAACTCACTGTCTAGAGAAAGAGAAACGTAAAGCAGGCTCGCTCTGCCTTCCCTTTCCTGCTCAGGCTTAAAACCTTTTTTCTTTAAAGACTGCAAACATATAAACGTACATCTGTGTACATTCCATAGGATACGTTGTACCTAGGTAGCTGCAAAAATGCGGGTAATTTAAAGTTATCTTACACTTGACAAGCGACTTATCTAATGAATTCCCATCACGGGTCACACTTGGCAAGCATTAACCGTGCCTCTACTATTTACCTCGATATACGCTATCGAATGCGTAAATCACCTATTTGGTAGATTATGGAGATTATTATTGCAGTAGTAGAGGCCAGTCAGTCTCGTTAGAAGTTTACAATTATACTGCGCCACAGTGGCCCAAAGTGTCACCGGTTGTAAGTTCGTTTCCCACTCGAGGAAATGAAATATTTAATCGTTTTATTTTTTCGCTCTGGTGTCAAGACAAAGCTCGGCGTTAAGTTAACACTAAGTTCCCCTTGCCTACCATGCTGTGTGCGGGATACAGCGTGACGCCAAGAAAAACCTTATTATGACTGTGACTAAGTAAAACACGTAGATGAAAGTTATTCAATATTTAAATATAATATTATAAATTTAAATTGTTGTTTTATTTTTAATAGTTTAAGTTGACATTCTATCTAACTTAACGTTCGATTGGAATGATGGTGTGAGCTTTACATTCTTCGTCATAAGCAATATGTGTCGTTCTTTCCCCAATCGACATGCATGCATGTCGCTAAAATAAAATATATAAAATATAATAAACTTTCTTATTTTACCCTCCAAAACATTAAATAATTTGGAGGAGAATTAACAAATATTCAAACTTGTCTAATATAAACATCTTTTTTAACATTTTATAGAAAAAAAAATCTAGTGGCGATTTTCGACGTAGCTTGATAAGGCGTGTATGGCTTATTGGCCACAGCGCTTGGACAGTTTCTATACAACGCGAGTTTTCTTCGAGTTTTATTTCTTCGCGAGTTTTCTAAATAAAAGCACAATAATATATCAGAAGAGTTTTTACTATAGTAGTAGCGTTTACTTTTACAGTGCCTACTGATTACAATAGTTATAAAACCGTGCGATATTTAGTGCGTACACACCGTTATCATCTATTCAGGTGAAACGGAACGCAGTCGAACAGTGGCGTGGGAAGTAGAGTGGACCATGGAAGCGATAGTTAAAAGCCAATCCTTATCTAATTTTTAGAAAGTATCTAAATATAATTAGATCGTGATAATACTTTAGAATCAATTAAGACGATGATTCTGATCAATTTACAATGGGTTGATAGGCTTGTTTTTTTTTAGCTTCACACCTGCCGTCTGTTAGGCAGAGGGAACCCGGGAACCTGGTGTCTACCGTTTCTATTAAGACACTTTCGTTTCCCACCTACCGGTGTTTCTGGACCCATTTGAATTTCTGAAGACGCAGAAGACGAGAAGGCGAAATTCAACGCCGCGTTTTTCCTCATGTCCGTACAGAAAATGTACCTTCACGATGTAAGTCATATATAGGAAGGTAGGTGAAGAATACTTAAAATTAAGACACTCTTGCATTGAGACACTGCATGTTAAGTCTCAGAAGTCAGCGTCGCTATTGCAAAGAAATCAAAATAATTAATTGCCTCGAATGGGAATCGAACGGTCAACCATCACAGTAAGACATTGTACATAGACTCACAGAGTAGGCAATATATATTTTCGTATATTTGTAAAATTTTGTATAACGTGAACTTGATATGAATAAACTTTGGGCTCTATCACTCAGCTTTTTATGTTTAAAAATTGAGCGGCAAGTTTAGGACAGAGTGTCCTAGAATTATATTCTTTCTAACCTTATGCAATTATTTATGACAAACTTAGTCTTTAAAGACTTATTTATTATATTCATCATATATTTGACTAAAATATAGAAGGTATTACTTTTGTTCACGCCATCGAGATCATAGGATCTCAATTCACTTTTTTTTCTTCCTTTGAATTACCGCGAAGGTGTGTTAAAATGTAAATACATCAAAAAATATCTCACATTATGCTAAACTAACATAACAAGCTTGGATAAGAGACGAGACGAGAGAGAAGGTCGTCGTGGCGCAGTGGATCAGCGTCTGACTGTAAACGCAACGGTTGCGGATTCGATTTCGGATCGAGGTAATGATTATGTTGTTTTAATTTTTTCATTATCTAACAAGACAAATATGCTGCATGTGTACTACCATTCATTAGCGAAGAGGAACGAAGTGTTTTGACATAATTTCTTTCTGCCTACCCGGGAAATAGCGTGAAATTGAAAATAAGAAAAAAAAGTATAATTATAAATATTGTACATATTGCTTATATCACACAAATAACCATATATTAACCAGTAAGTTACTTATTCGAAGAAAGTCGTAAATTACGTAAATAGTAATAAAATTACGTAAAATAAAATATAACTCTTTAATATATAATATTGTAATTCATATTCTATTAACTTGTTTTCCGACTTTTTTAATTATCTAATCATATTTATTTTTTATCTATTTCTAGTTTTTTTTGCAAAAATCTAGAGACATTACATATATTATGGCTTTGAATATATTATAAAAAATAAATAAATCAGCTTAACGCCGTATCCCGTACAAAACAGGGTAAGCAGAGGGCCTACCTATATAATCTAGTGTGAAGACACTCCGTTCCCCATTTTCTGCCGCATTCTAGAGGAGTTGCGTGTTGAGTGGCAGAACTCAACGCCGCGCTTTATCTCGACACCAGAGTGAAGAAATGGAAATATAAAAAAAACATATAATAAACTTAATTAAATAATTGGTAATAAATGATTCAATGTCATGTTAGGTTCCCCGGTTCCCTCTGCCTGCCCTGCTATGTGCGGGATACAGTGTGAAACTAAAAGACATATAACAAATAAATTATTACTTTCCTATTTTTAATTGAATTTAATTTGGGAACCTAGTGTTAGGACACTCCGTTCCTATTAAGACACTTCCGTTTCCCACTTTCCACCGAATCCTGGAAGCAATGCTTGTCGAGAGGCGGAACGAGGACATTAATATTTTTAATATTTTCTCGCTTGTGCCCCTGCGCTACAATGGGCCTCAATCCTAATTTTAAATGTTATTTTTAATTTGGTTTTGTTTACAAAACTTTCAGAAGTTTTAAATTTGTATTAAATAAAAACCATAGATTAGGTAAGTAGTTGTCATAAGCAAACCTGTTTGAGTTGAACTTAGAAAAAAAAATTAAAAAAAAATATTTAAGTCATCTACATTATACGTTAAAATGCAAATATACTGATTCAACTCTGTCTATAAACGCTTAGCTTACATAACAATGTATGAGAATAAGTTAATATGCCGTTCAAGCTTTACTTTAGGATTGTTATCCATCGCACTATTGACTTTTAAAATAATCTACTCTAAAGCTTGTAGACAGCTAGTAGTCCTTTTATTTCTCGAGCGACTGTTTTTTACTGTTCCAGACACAACAACTCGTGTTTTTTTTTAAAGAAAATGGTGTATGTAGTAAAATGAATATTATCATATTGATGAAAAAAGATGGAGATGAAGAGGCCGTCGTGGCGCTGGCCCAAGCGTACAAATATAATCACGACGGTTGTGGGTTCGATTTCCTCTCGGGGGAGTGAAGTATTCATATTTGCATATCGTCGCTCTGGTAACGAGGCAAAGTGCGGCGTTATATTCCGCTACTCAATGCGCATTGCCTCAAGAATTTTGGTTAAAATGGGGGTCAGAAGTGTTTTAATAGAATTGGAGTGTTTTAACACTAGGTTTCGAGGTTCCCTCTGCTTGCTTCGCTATGTGAAGCTAAAAGAACATTTTTTAGAAGCCACGATCACATTATAATAGATAAATAAAGAAAAGGTCGTCCAACCCGTTAACGACAGCAGGCTTCGATTCCAGCAGGGTCTTGCCGCTAAGGACCTCAAGCTCTCTCTCAAGCAGCCACGTAGAACTTCTTATTTCTTCAGTGTAAGGCTAACAGCATTCACCTCATAATCATAAAAAAAAGGAAAGAGCAATGTAAACCTCGCGATAGTACACAAACTTTATTATTTTAATCGTTTGTTCGTGAGTTATGTACTGACACACCTACATTTTTGTCGCACACTATCCTGGTCGTTCTAGACGGCCTTGGCTTACCTTTACCATTAGAACTTTTAAATGTATTTCTTTTGCCAAATCTTACGAAATGTACGAATTAATTTGACATGCAATTTGAGATAAAGCTATATTGATTGAATTAGTCCGAAATATTTTTTGTCACTTTTATAAAAAGGCTGCGTACTTAATGAATCTATATTATCTATTATAAAATGTTATAGACTCTTTGTTTAATTAAAAGATATTTTTGATAATAAGTTTATAGAACTACCGCCAGGTGACACTACTAAAATGACTTTTCATGTGGTCGGAAAATTCGACACGTACTTTTAGACTTGGGGCGGAAAGAGAGAGAGGGAGATCCTCTAGATTCTAGATGTAGAATGACATATTGTATTAGAATTTAAGAGTTTATTACATTGTACAAGCTTAATGGTGTTTTGATCTGTAAAGAAACATCAGCGCAGTAAAAGGTTTGAAATGTTTGATTTCTCTACACAATTATCTTATAAAAATAAAAAAAAAAATAGCTTCACGCTTTATCCTACACTCATCAGGTTACGCGGAGGGAACCTACTTACGTTAAGACACTCCGTTCCCCACTTTCGGGGAACATTGCGTGTTGAATGGTGGAATTTAACGCCGCGCTTTGCCTCTACACTAGAGCGAAGAAATAAAATATAATTATTTTAATTACTATTTTCTTATAGTTTTATATTATACTGTTACAGTGCAATGGTGAACGTGCTTCTATTAAAAGCGAAGGTTATAGGAAGGTTCTAAAAATGATCGTGTGTTGACCCTGGTCTTTTTGTCTTTTTTATCTCATCTTTTAAATACTTATATAAATAATAATGAACAACTAAGCCTTAGGTAGTATTACAGTAAAATTAAAGAAAATATTATATTTTATTCTAACACTAAACACCTCAAATAATCTGAATACATCTTCAAACATCTCCGCATATGCCTCCGCTTGACTACTAATCTCAAAAAGTTATTATAGAATGCCTTAAAAATTATAGATATTTACATACAACGATACCTGTACCTCATGAGCGTAGGATTTTTGTGGTCCGTGCCCTTACTCAGTAACTCTGACCCCTGGTACAGTGAGTCACATCAAAATTATTGACGTGATATAATATATCCTGTAGCCTTCCTAGACGATTCCAATACAAAAAGATTTTTTCATCCAATCAGTAGTTCCTAATATTAGCGTGTTAAACCAAACAAATTCTTCAGCTTTATAATATCAAACATAGAATAGTATATAATAGTATAACAACTCCCCTATACATGTGAAAAAGTAATAAGTAATTATATCTTCTTGGCCGAGATTAAATTTCTCCAGCATCAAACCGAATTCCTCACCAAAATGGTGAAAATTAACCTAAAAACGCGGTCCGTTCGCGCGTATACCAACATTAATCTTGCATTTTTCCCCGTCGCGTCGTCCGTCCGTTCGTGTAAAAATTCACTAATTGCCCGATAGAAAGCCATATTTTTTTTACTGATCCGCATCGCCGTCGACGAAATTATTTTGTGCGTTAAGTCTTAAATATATAAAACATAGAGTAGGCTAGTTGCAGGAGCTAGCTTATTGTTTTTTTTTTCTTATGTAAAAGCTTGATGGGAACGGAGTGTCTGATTACTAGTGTAAACTATGTTGTATACCGAATACAGTACGGTAGGCACAAAAAACCTTGTATTAGCATACTTCGCTCCTCACTTTCTGGCCAAATTTCGAGGAATAGCGTGTTATTAGAACGAGGAAATAAAAATATCTCATTCTCTCATCTCATCTTTTCTCTCATCATCATCATCATTTCTCTCACCGACTGAGAATCAAATCCACGATAGCCAGATACACGCCGCTGCGCCACGACAGTGCCCATCATTTATAAGACAATAACCCTATGAGAACGTCGGGTCTATTCCATCCACACCCATGCTTAATTAAATCTCTAAATATATGATCTAGTATGATCATCATGTCATAGAATGGTCATGGCGAACTTTTACCACATACAGATGTGAATACGTTTTAAGTACCGCCTTCACCTGCGGCTTCGCCCGCGTGATCAAATAGAGAAAAATAAGAATTATGTGTAGGTACGTATGACACGTTCTAAATGCCCGACGCAACTCTGACCTCTTCTAAGAATATATTTTCTGTAATTCAAACCAGTACTTTTTAAGATTAGCGCGTTCAAGCAAACAAATATTTCACTCCTATAATATTAAAGTATAGATGATTCTGTCGTGAATTGCATTTATTCGGATTTCTTTGGGAATGGTAATTATGAGTTGCTCTTGTATTAGAGCTTAATATTATATAGTATTGCAAGTACCAACACTATGTAAGTATAGGTTGAAGCTGTAAACATGGGCGTATCTTGGGATATTTTCCGCTAGAGCCTTGACTTGAGCTTAGTTTCTTGTAAGTAAAATTTATGGAGTGTTTACAAGACTATTTTGAGGTGTGTGTCTCCCCGTGGGAAGATGTAGGAATGGAGTTGGCTGCCCTATTCCTATGCCCACGTCTGTAAAGTCAATTATCAAAAATTACGAAAAATTTTTATGATACATTAATATTTTATTTATAGTGCTGTTATAGAGGCCGGTCGTGGCGCAGCGGCACGAGGTGTAACTGCAAAACCGACTGGTTGTGGGTTCGATCCCCACTCGAGGAGATGAAATATTTACTTAAATTTATATTTCCATATTCTTCGCTTTGGTCTCGAGGTTAAGCGCGGCGTTGAGTTCTGCCACTCAACACGCAATGCCTCCAGAATTCGGCAGAAAGTGGGGAACGGAGTGTCTTAACACTAGGTTCCCTCTGCCTACCCTGCTGTGTGCGGGATACAGCGTGAAGCTAATCTTATCTAATCTAATCTAGTGCTGTTATTACTCAAATTTTGACATTGATCTACAGTTGCTGTTTAACACTTCACTTAAATAAATCTATAAAAAGGTATCAGCCGAAAAACCTTCTTTCATATAATAATAATCTAATTGATGTTTCTCCGTACTAAATTTTATTTAAATATTTTCTATAAATAATAATTTTTCTATAACAACTTTCCAGGTACCAAGCATCTCGCCTGCTCTGTGCTGGTTATATCGATATATTTTATCTGCATTCAGTTTTTGCGAAGAAAGTCTAACACTATACTACATTCCGTTCGCATTTCGTCGAGAACTCTGAAAGTGAAATACCCACAATGAAAGTTGCTAATTAATTTTTTCGCGATAAAAATAATTACGCTGTCTTATTTATAGTAATAGTAATTTGTAAAGTTGCAGTGTTATTTTATTCTCAGCTTCACGCTGTATCCCGCAGGCTGCAGGTTAGGCAGAGGGAGCCAATTGTTAGAGATTCTCCAGTACCCACTTACTGCCAAAATCTGGATGCTAAGTCATAGCTTGTTAAGTGGCAGAACTCAACGTCAAGTTTTTGCCTCGACACTCGAGCGCAGAAACGAAAATATGATAATTTCTGCGCTGTGGTGTCGAGGTGTGGTGTATTAAACCTTAAGTACCTTAAGTAGACAGAAGTGTATGGTGTTAAGGCACAGTTAAGTGGCGAAATTCAACGCCACGCGGCGTACTACAGCGGACAAACTAAAATAATTTAAATATAATCATCAATCATCATTCTCCTGAGAAAAGTTCGAACTTGAAACGGCCTCTCTAATATTGATATTTGATGTACCTATTATATGAACTCTTATTAATAACATTCTTTTACGCCGCCCGCACAAAGCAGGGTAGGCACAGGGAACCTAATGTTAAGACACTCCGTTCCCCACCTTCCGCCAAGTTCCGGAGTGATTGGCGGAGTTTAACGCCGCTCTGCCTCGACACCAGAGCGAAGAAATGGAAATATACATTAAAGTAAATATTTCATCTCCTTGAGAGGGGATCTAACCCACGGCCAGTCGGTTCCCACAACAGTCACCCTTCGTGCCGCTGCGACACTACTGGCTTTCTTTTTAGTAATACATTTTTTTAATGAAGTCAATGATATGCATATAAATAGGAATTTCTTACAAATTAATTCAATTGTATACATACAGATAACAATTAAATTTATGCAATTTTATTTAGCCTAATTTTTTTACGCATTATCTTTAAAATTATTCAGTGTA
>DWQW01012773.1:0-10625 GCA_018249695.1 Heliconius erato demophoon | reverse complement strand
AAATTGATACTACGAATAAATATAAGGAAAAATAACGTTTCAAATGTTATTTCTTATACAAAATTGTTTCAATTTTATAAATAGGTTCAGTTGAACTTACTAGTCACTCTAGAGCACTGATTCCCAAACAGTGGTCTGCAGAAGCCTAAATAAGATCCGCGATTTATTTTTTATTATACCTGCATGCGTAGTGGTCCCTGCTACCAAGAATGATATAAAAGTGGGCCTTGATCAAGAAAAGGTTGAGAGCCCCTGCTCTAGAGAAATCATAATATTTTCATTTTTACTATCCATAGAAAAAGTCAATCGTAGAAATCCTCACTATCTACAACAAAATAAAATTACCGAATTTCTTAAAAGTAACGAGAATATGTTAATTTATGTCAAAATATAATGTAATATATTTATTATAAAATGCAAACTCATAAGTGAAAAACTCTCTGGTATTAAATATTTAAAAAAATATACGGAAAATAATTCCTATTTAAAACCAGGTAAAGCCAAGGAAGGCCATAGTATATTATCAACTAAACAAGATTAAAATGCTAACTACTCGACATAACTTGTAAAGTGTAACCGATAATAAAAAATACTGAATGGCGGAAATTAGACGACAAAAAAGTTATTTAATTAAAATGACAACAACTGTACAAATCCTTTATTCTGTTTTAATGTAGCTTGTTATTTTCCTTTTGATATCAATGTAAAAGTTACCACAGGAGTTTAATATATATTTTAAATCGTTTAATAAATATCGATGTTTTACAAGAAAATATCATCGATACATCGATTTTACGTGTTTATTGGGTATACAGTCGATCTATTTAGCTCACTTTATAATATTGGTAATAACCATATCATGAAATTTACAATAGGTGTATAAATGTATATGCAAAATTCGTGCGGAATGTGGAGAACTGAAAAATTGGAGTATCTAAAAGGAAGATCTGAGGCCAGTCGTGGCGCAGGGGCACAGAGTGTGACTGTAAATCGACTGGTTGTGGGTTCGATCCCCACTCGAGGAGATGAAATATTAGTTAAATTTATATTTCCATTTCTTAGCTCTGGTGTCGAGGCAAAGCGCGGCGTTGAGTTCTTTCATTCAACACGCAATGCCTCCAGAATTCGGCAGAAAGTAGGGAACGGAGTGGCTTAACACTAGGTTCCCTCTGCCTACCCTGCTGTGTGCGGGATACAGCGTGAAGCTGATTTATTTTATTTTTCAAAGGAAGATGTGTTCAATCTGGTGTAATAATTTACAAAATACTCTTAGTATTCAGATTTTACATTTATAATTTTAGATATATTAGGTAATATAACCTCCTTAATCACTGTGCGAAAGTAGGACGGAAGAACGGATTTGTTGTTGAAAGCTAATCTTGATTAAAATATGTACTAAATTATATGTATATGTACTTATCTCCAATTATATTTATAACTGAAGGCGTCGTGACGTAGTGGCACATGCTTGCGATTATAAACACACCGATTGTGGGTTCTATTCCCGCTCGGGGGAGTGATATATTATTTACTAATATTTTCATTTCTTCGCTCTGGTAACAAGGCTGAGCGCGGCTGATTGAGTTCCATCACTTGATGGCTCGAAAGTTAGACGGAAAGTGGAGGAACGGAGTATCTTAACACTCTAACCCTGTGCCTACCCTGCTACAGCGTAAATGTAAAAAAAAAAGTTTAAATATCTTTCATTTTATCTTTCATATTGAACGTTCTACTTATAAGTAGTCACCGTACAACACAATAAAATAAAATAAATAAATAAAATAAATCAGCTTCACGCTGTATCCCGCACACAGCAGGGTAGGCAGAGGGAACCCAGTGTAACACACTTCGTTCCCCACTTTCTGCTGAATTCTGGAGGCATTGCGTGTTGAGTGGCAGAACTCAACGCCGCGCTTAACCTCGACACCAGAGCGTAGAAATGGCAATATAAATTTAAGTAAATATTTCATCTCCTCGAGTGGGGATCGAACCCACAACCTATCGGTTTTAGTCACACTTCGTGCCGCTGCGCCACGACTGGCCTCAATATAAAATATAAAAATGAAAATAAATTTTAAATTCAATATTTATCACCCATTATTACTAGTAACCATATTAAATATAAACGAAGTATAGGATGTAAGAACTTAATGAGCCGCAGCAATTAGCTCAAGTCCCTGATCCAAGAAAATTGTTTCCCAGAACTGGAAAGCAGTCGGACCGGCCCTGCACGTCAAGGCAAAAGGTAAAACCAATTATTCACATTTTCAATGACTCCGTATGTTTTAAATATTAATTAGGGTTGCTATGAACTGTAAACGCGATAGGTTGTTGGTTCGATTCCGGCTCGAGCAAATTTAATATTTAGTAGGTACTTTAATTTCTTGGATCTGGTAACGAAGCAAAGTTGATTTCCATAAATAAGTTCAAAGTGGGCAACGGAGTATCTTAACACGAGGTTCTCTCTGGTTATACTGCTATGTGCGGGATACAGCGGGAAGGTAAAAAAATACAATGACTTTTTTTTTACTAATTTCATTTTATATTATTATTTATTTGTGCATTTGTGGTAAGTACTTTTTGATTTCAGGTAAAATATATTTTAAAATTTATAATGTAATTTAATTTAATTATAAATTCATTTCATGTAACTTCATCTTCCAATTAAAAAAAAGTCATACCATTCAACCATTTAATTATGAATATATAAAAATAAAATAATTGCAAATGTCCTACGTACGTAAAACCTTCTTCAAGCAATAATTAATTAGTCAAATATTCGTTATATTTGAACCCACGTCCCTTGAAAACCGACCAAGCGCTCTGACCACTGAGCTATACGTTCTCAATTATTTTTCTCCTCAAAATATATTCCACATTTTAAAATCTAAAAAAAAATGAATTAGTAACTTGGCCTGTTACATTACAATCTAGGTAAGTACTAACATGATATATAATTTACGTACTTAGGTTTTTATATCAATTATACTTTAATTACAAGACAGTTAATAGTTTACCTGACACAATCGGTCCAAGCTTACAACAATAGACATTATGCGTGGTACCTTAGAATATGGATTTAATGGAAATGTTAAATTGTTTACAGTTATTTCTATTTGTCAGTTCATTATTTTGTTATTCTATAAAGTTTTTTTTAGCTTCACGCTGTATCCCGCACACAGCAGGGTAGGCAGAGGGAACTTAGTGTTAAGACGCTCCGTTCTCCACTTATATAGTTGGTACTTATAAAGTTGTTGTCATTTATTAGAAGTGCTAAATACCTGCAAATGGAATGATAACGTTTTTTTTTCAAAACGATCGCAACGGTTCAATATACTAATTTGTAGTTAAAAAACAGAAAACAGTAAGTTATTAGAACAAGTGAATGAAGTGGTATATTTAAAAGGTAAAGACCGAAAATATGATATGGATGTGGAAAGGTGTATTGCTGCCTAAAGGCCAAAGGCCATAGCTGCATTGATGAGACAACGAAACGTCAGCACAGCTGCACGTTTGGCCGTACACAATGCAGTCTTTTTTTTCGACCTGGCTCTATTGCTATTGTGACCTGGACTGGTTTGACAGCATCACCGGGTGGGGAGGGGCGAGAGTAGCTTGCCCCTGAAAAAAAAGTACGAGCTTTGAAAGATGCTCGTGAAGAGTTGGCGACCGCAGGAGAATGCCCTGCTCCCCTAATCAGGGAGGATTTCGACAGTTAGGCACCTTCGTGCCGGGGAGCGGACGTGCCGTGAGATAGGACTGGCCTCGCCGCCTCTTATGGCGCGGAGAGTGTGTCGTGAGACTGAGGAATGAATCTTGCCTATGTACTGGGCGCTTGCGGCAGTAATTGTATCGTCGGGATCTAGAAGAACGCTGCGAGGGCGTCAAAGAACCGCGTGGGGATAATGCAGTGTTGGTATCGTCGCTCTTATACGGCAGTGGGCAAAACGTGGGTATATTAGATGAAAAATTAAAGAAAGAGAATTCTTTGGAGACGCGATTTCTTCGTACGATATGTGGAGTCATTTTAATTGACTCAATCTTCAATGAAGACATTCACAGAATAGCAAGTATTAGCGAGGATATCACGGTGAGAAAGAAGAAGTACTAGACGGTTGGCACGTTTATGAAAGAATGGCAAAAATACATTTATGATGGAAAAGCAAGTGGCTCGAGAGGTAGAGGGAGACCTCGGTTGATATTCGAAAACAAGAAGGTCACGTAAAAAGCATGAGAATCGCCCGGAGAACCAGTAAGAAGAAGTTGATGACAGTTTGGCGCTCCGTCTGGCTACCCCATCAGGGATACAGTGTGAAGCTATGTATGTAGGTATAATTTTAACCATATACGTACGTGTGTACTTTAAATCCATTGAGTTGAAATAAAGGGTAAACCAATAACATTTAATAACTACAGAATACGGTATCACTTCCATATTTCCCAACTCGTCTCAACTACGTACAAGTGTTCCGCGTGTATCATGAATATGATTATAATCACATAAGTACAATATATTATATATAATAATATTTACACGAATATCATTGATCCGGTAGCCTTATTATTATATGAACGAGGCCTATTTATTTATGATATGTTTTTTTTTCATTAATCAGCTTCACGCTTTATCCCGAACACAGCAGGGTAGGCAGATGTAACCTAGTGTTAAAACATTCCATTCTGAGTGGCGGAACACAACGCCGCGCTTCACCCCGACACCAGAGCGAAAAAATGGAAATATACATTTAAGGCACTCCGTTCCCCTTATTTTTGCCAAATTCTGGAGGCACTGCGTGATGAGTGGTGGAACTCAACGCGGCGCTTTTCTTTGGCACTACAACTAAGAAATAATAATAACTATTTAATAATTATTATTAAGTTTTCCTCGAGTGAGAATCGAACCCACAACCTGTCACGCCTCAAGTCACACAATGTGCCCCTGCGCCACGACTGGCCTCAACAATTTCTCATAGTAACTGCATTTTAAATAGATTAACCGCTTGGTTAAACAGCGTCGGATTTTTATCGCAACTAAAGTTTATTTTTAAAATGTTTTTATTTCTATGTATCGTTTTAAAGAAGCAATAACTTTCAGCCAGGATGCGGGTTTCGGTTGACACTAGCAGCCATACTAAACCCACAACAAAAATATTTGTTAAGTTTCTGCATTTAGTTCCACACATGTTAAAAAATATACGTTTTCAAAAGATTTTCTTACATAAGTATCTACAGTTTGAGTTATCTATTTATTTTTATGCATAATTTTCATCTATGACCATGCAACATTTTCGGCGTATATGTGTATTTAGAAAAGAATTTATTAAATAGGTACAATTTTAGATGGACGACTATCTTCTTGATAGGTTGGTATAGAAAATTCTAATTATAAACTTATATTATAAGTTCATATTGTTAAAAAAATAAATTAGCTTCACACTATATCCCGCACACAGCAGAGTAGGCAGAGGGAACCTAGTATTAAGACACTCCGTTCCCCAATTCTTCAAAAATCAAGAGCTTGGATATCATAACAATATCAACGTTCACCATTACTTTAGTGCTTTGCCCTTTATTTTCAATAAACATAAATAGTTCTTATTAGTAATAACGTAAATAAGATCGAATCACTTAAGATTTTTAAAGTTTATTTCACATAAAATATATTTTTAAGTTTTAACCTTTTTGCAGCAATCCAATTTATTATATTTATATACTAATAAGTAAAGAAAAAGAAACACAATACTACTAAATATGTAATTATGACACTGGTTCCTTGAAGTAGATTTATTTTGCCACTACGACCAAAAAAGCTGTAGGATTTAACAGTAAATAATAATATAAAAAAAAGTCATCGAGTCCAAAATCTATCATTATAACTAAGATAATACCACAATTTTTTACAATACATTTAGAAACATTTATTACTAACTTTCTCTCTTCTATCTCCACTCTCTCTTTCATCTTTACTGACCAAATGCAAAAACTAAAATATTTAAACAAAAAAAAAACACTATCGCTTGTAAAATATAACCAGAAGAAAAAAGAACAAACAAAATAAGTTGATAAAACAACATTGGATATTTAGTCAGCATAAATCGCACCTCACATTTCGCAAGCACAGTGCAGCCATTAATTTAATCTCTTGATAGAATGAGGTCACAATATTTGGTCTCGGACTCGCATCTTTTAGTGTTATTTGAATATTTAAGATCATACAATCTCTTTTCATATATAAATGTAAGGAATAATAACAAAAAAAATATTTAAGTTGGCGCCATCGTTGCTAAATTGGAACGTGATTTACAAAATTAATAGATATAAATAACTGGGCCAGGAAGTAAAGAACGATGTTGACACTGTCACTCTGTCGTATGCAGCGTGAATTATTACTAAATTAAAAATATGTAAGCTAAAACATTTTTAGTGATAATTAAGAACATTAAAGAAATTGTTATATTGGTTATAAATATACAACAATTACAAGCGAGCGCGACTGAAAACGCGACCAGTTGGGGGTTCGATTCCCATTGCAATTTAATATCTTCGCTCTGGTGTCGAGGCAAAACGCAGAGGAGAATTCTGCCACTCGAGACCAACTTTCTACAACTCTGAAAGTGGAGAGCGGGGAGTCTTAACACTATCTCTCTCTGCCTACCCTACTACGCCCGGGATACTGCGTGAACTTGAAACAAAAAACTTAATCAAGTCGCAAAATATTTTTACCCTGTATCTTTAGGTATATGTATTATACGTGAACTGTTATTTGTCATTGCTAAAGTAATAAAAAAAAATAACCAGATAAAAAACAGTAGAGAACGTCATAGTTCTGTTAAGGAAACATTTAAGTTAATCCCCTATTTTTAGTACCTACTATTTTTAGTGCTATAGTGCAGTGGTGTTATGATTTTTATTTAGTTGTTCTCTTCTTTTTCTTATTTTATGGCTTTTAGGCGTGTTAAGCACATATTATATTAATGTCACGTAGAATGGTGGAGACAAGATGAAGATTGCTCAATTAAATATAAAGAAAGTGACACTTTAAAGACTGTGAGTGACACTCAATCGTATAAAAATAAAAGATCTAATTAAATAAAAAAATTGAGGCCTGTCATGGCGCAGAGGCACAATGTGTGACTGTAAAACCGACCGGTTGTGGGTTTGATCTCCACTCGAGGAGATGAAATATTTACTTAAATTGATATTTCCATTTCTTCGCTCTGGTGTCGAGGACAAGCACGGCGTTGAGTTCTGCCACTCAACACGCAATGCCTCCAGAATTCGGTAGAAAGTGGGAAACGGAGTGTCCTAACACTAGGCTCCTTCTGCCTACCCTGCAGTGTGTGGGATACAGCGTGAAGCTGAAAAAAATGAAATAAACCACCAACTCAAAAACAGATCGACAAAAAAATACATATAGTAAAACTGCATAAACATAAAGTGTTAGTAGTCTTAGTTACCGACATTCCTTTGTAACTCCATGCTGAATCCTTTCACATTTTGACATTACACGATACAAAACTAATTCTTAGAAGTTTGTCAGACCTCAGACAGTATTCGAAGAGTTTCAAGGCTCTAGAAATACATGTATCGACGTCATAGCTATTTTTAATGACGTTAAACAGGACTAGAATATAATTTTGTCCAATACTTGTAATTTTAGTATTATGCCATTAAAATTATTATAGCAATAATTTACTATAAATAAGAGGCCGTCGTGGCGTAGTGGCACAACAACTAAAAGCGCGACGGTTGCGATTTCGATTTCCACTTCGGATTTATTTTCATTTTTTCCCTTTGGTAACCCTCGCTTTGGACAAAATACGGCGGAGAATTCACCATTTGCTATCTTGAAAATTAGACAAGAAGTGAGGAACGACCTTAGACGAAACGTTAGGTTCGAATAATAATAATAATAAAAATACTTTATTGCACCTTAAAAAATAAAAATAAAATAAAACAATAAAAAGCTTGGTTCGAATCTGCTTTAGTAGAATGAATTAGTAGTTGAATGCTACATGGATACAGAGTAGCGGAAGCTATAAAAAAAGAAGGTTGAAAAATAAGTTGTAACAATAGCATAAGAATTTCGACGTAGCTCGATGAGAACGTATGGCTTAGTTGGTCAGAGCGCTTGGATGGTTTACAAAGAGGCAAAGGTTCAAATCCCGCTACGTTCACATTTTATACGTTTTCTTAATAAATATATATTTTTTCTTAGTATGGAATAACAGTTTAAAATATGTTTAAAAAAAGGTTGTAAATTCAATTTCTAAAAGGTTAGTGAGAAGTAGTTATTTGTTCATCCATTTTCTTTACAAAATCATTTTGTAACATTTCTATGTCGTGAAAAGCCATTTTATAATCAAACAATACTAACAATTACGGGAACAGGAAGGTAAAAATAATTTATATGTATTTAGTGTCCATTTTTAGTTTGATATTATCTAGTCTAGTTTTGTCATTAGTTACTTCTAGGTAAATAAATAGTAAATATAATAAAAAATAATTAAAAAACATTTAAATCAGTTCCACGCTGTATCCCGCACGCAGCAAGGTAGGCAGAGCGAACCTTGTGTTAAGACACTCCGTTCTCCGTTTCCCACCGAGTTCTGGAGGCATTACGTGTTGAGTGGCGGAACTCAGTGCCACGCTTTACCTCGACACCAGAGCGAAGAAATGAAAATACAAATGTAAATAAATATTTTATTTCCTTGAGAGGGGATCGAACCCACAACCTGTCGCGTTCACAGGCCCACTTTGTGCCCATGCACCACGACTGACCCCAATAAAAAAAAGGTAGCAACTAGTATTAAAAAAGTAGATAAAGAATTTAATATACTTAAAACAGTTGACATTCAATTTTATGACAGATATGTATTTAATAAAAGAATGTTATAAAATACAAGCTAAATAACTAAGAACATAGTTTCGTTGTGATTCATATTAAAATTATACAGACCAGTGGAGTGGTTGACGCATACTTACAGTCAATGATTTTAGAGAATGGTAGCACTCTAGGTAAAAGGGTTTATGACTTTGATACTAGGCCTTAAAGTTCTAATATAAACTAAGCTAAACTAAACTAGCTTCACTCTTTATCCTTAGCTTAGTCAGAGAGAACGGAGCGCCAAACGCTACGGTCTCTACATACCTCTTCCGCCTCGTCCACTATCATCAACCTCTTTATACATGCCCTCCGAGGGGTCCTCATGCATTTTACGTGACCTTCCTCCAGTATCTATGATACTGTGTTTTCGAAGGTCAACCGAGGTCTCCTCCTACCTCTCTTACCACTCACTTTTCCATCATAATTGATTGTAATATAAAGTTCTAATATAAAAGTTAGAAATATATAATAAGTATATTGGGCGTAGTGTAATGTTGGGCGTAGCCTACTACCTTGAGGTCAGTCGTGGCGCAGGCTGTGAATGCGACAGGTTGTGAGTCCGACTCTCACTCGAGGAAATGAAATATTTATTTTTGATATAGTTATTTATTTTATCTTTGATAGCTTGGCAACACGTACCTGTAGCTTCAAGCATACGGTGGAAAATGGAAAACGAAAATGCCTTAATAGGAACAGAGTGTCGGAACATTAGATTCCCACGTTCCCTCTGCGTACTCTACCATGTGTGGGATACAGTGTGAAACTAAAAAAACCTGCTCTCGTTACTCTAATAAAAAGATTAATTATTCATGTTTTTTTTTATTTGTTAAACCTAATTTAAAATTTTTAAAACTAAAATTCTTAAATAGTTCATAACACGCAATGCCTTGAAAGTTCTGCGGAAAATGGAGTGTTATAATACGAGGTTCCCTCTGCCTACCCTGCTATATGCGGTAAATAGCGTGAAGCGGAAAAAAAGAAAAATCTAATTGTATATTTTAGTAAGCAGGAAACAACAAGCTTGTCATGTTATGTCGTTAAAATTAGTTTTTTTAATTATATAGTCAATACCTACATGTTTTATCAATCGTAATTCTAATATGATAAATGATTTTTTTTTATTTAATTTTTAAAGTGTTATCCACACTTAGAAAAAAAATTGCTATTAAGAAAACGTATAAAAATTTATACGTTTGGAATTCTGTATTGGCATTACGTGTTGAGTGGCAGGACTCAACGCCGCGCTTTGCCTTGACACCAGAGCGAAGAAATGGAAATATAAATTTAAGTAAATATTTCATTTCTTCGAGTGAGGATCGAACCCACAACCAGTCGGTTGTACAGTCACACTTTGTCCAACTGCGTTACAACTGGCCTCAATTTATTTCAATTTTAATTAATATTATCTAAGGTATTTGTTATATATTGTCTTGTTAAATCAATTTATATAAATCGCTTAGCGCAGTTATAGTGTCGAAATAGTAATGCTCCAAAAGGTCAACTTAATGCCGTTCAGACATTTTGTCAGCAACGGTGAACTTAAATAATATTCCTTATTCTTTGTAAATAATGCTAAAAATAAGATAATAAGAAATAATTATTTGCAAGTTCTAAAATAAATAAATTAGCTTCACGCTATATCCCGCACACAGCAGGGTAGGCAGAGGGAACCTAGTGTTAAGACACTCCGTTCCCCACTTTCTGCCGAATTCTGGAGGCATTGCGTGTTGAGTGGCAG